>JAJIBD010008398.1:0-33775 GCA_021461705.1 Cryptotis parvus | reverse complement strand
TATGATTAAAAAGAACATATATTCTAGTTCTCTAAGAATGTTTGAAGTCTAAAAACCACCCCATTCCCACATTGATTTTAAGAATATTAACAACAGAACACTGTTAAAATTGATGAGCAAGTTCTATAATGATTTTTTTTTAAAAGCCACATGTCATTTACACATATTTATAGCTCGTTATTCTGAAGGGGCACATCCAACCTATAGATCAGAGCTGTGTAGCTTTTAGCACTAGGATTCTAGGAGCAAAATTGTTTCATATTGATGAAGTTCACAAATTTTCTCAGGCTGTATAAAGAACAGAAGATAAGCTTTCATTCTTCTAGTGACAAAAACAAGCAAACGAGATAGATATATTTGGAGTCCTCTAACTTTGCATAAAGTATGTGATCAACTCCTTTCACTGGAACACATCAATTAAAAATGATTACAACCATGGCTGCTACAGTGATGAAGGGGCTCCGTAAGAGTTCTCTTTTCAGGTCTACAGCGTGTTATGACATTTTGTAGAATAGGTTTTTACTTGCTTTTTCATCTTAGAAATTTAGGAGTACTCATCTATATCCCATTTCAGTACTAAAGATGGAGATTTATGTCTCAGAGCTATGTATATATTTTGGCAACAGACTGAGGAGTGGCAGCAGGCTGGAACACACTTTTATGGAAACAGTCACACAGGAATTGCAAAGCACTTCTCAATCATATGCAAAAGCAATCTTGTTAAGCTTGCAAACAAAACAAAACTACAAATTACATATAAGACAAACACATCATGGGGAAAACCACAGAAATAGTTAATGATTGCATTTCCCCCTGAAACTAGATAAACAGGATAAATACCTTTCCTTATTTTATACAGTTGTGTGTGTATGAGAGACTTTCCTTGTTTTATACATTTGTGTGTGTATGAGAGAATTAAAAGGAAGAAGTCAAAGGAGCTTAAGGATAATGTACCACCATGAAAATTAAAATCAAATAAAAATCTATCTACAAAATGTCTTAATTAATAAAAGTAGATCATTTTAGTTTTAAAACTGGGCTTCAACTCCCATTTTGTATCATTTAATATTTAAGGCCCACTTTGTATCATTTAATTAATTTGGAAATAGGTAGTCTGAGCTATACTTTTATTTAGTCAATATGGATTTTTATAGTCAATACATGATAGAAATGAAATAGTTATACAGAAAAATCCAGGTATAGCAAATGTGAGTTCCTGTTATTGAAAATTAAGCCAGAAATGTCCCTGGATAAAGTCAACCTAAAGTCATACTTTTGTTATAAAAGAAAAAATTGTTTAAAATTCATCTATTTTCTTAGCAAGGTTCATAAAATCATAGCAATGACAGAAGGAAAAATGGTGGCAATGGCAGAAATTCAATTTTAAAATAATAATAGTAATTGTTAGTTACTAAATACTCAGAATGTTTCAGGCACTGTTCTTAAATTCACCATTTTAAATATTTTATTTAGAATTCACATTTATTTGCCTCTGAGCTGAATAACATTTTTCTAAAAAATTATGTTGTGAAAAAAAACACACAGCACAAAATTTTCCATCTTAACCATTTTTTAAGTGTCTAATATAGTAGTGTTAAACGCATTCATTTTGCTTTGCAATTAAATTTCAAAACATTTTCAGCTTGCCAAACTGAATTTCATACCTTTTAAACACCATCTTATTTCTTCCTTCCCTTAATCCTGGATGCACTGGTCTTTCTTGTTCTATGAATATAATTTCTCTAATTATTTATAATAATGCTATTTATTTTTTATTACTAGCAAATTTTAACTTGAATAATGTCTTCAAAACTTACATGTACTCTAATATGTCAAAATTTTATTGTCTTTTGAAACTGGATACTATTTCATTGCATATACGTGTGCACAAATGTGTGAGGTTTGCTCAGACAAAATGATGGCCGGAACCAAATGGCAATGGGCTGATGAGAGAGACAACATTTCTGGAGCCAGAAATCACTTGCCCCAGCACAGAAGACAGGATTCATGGCCCACCCGGAGCCAGAAAGCTACCAGGCCATGTTATATGCTTACTTGCATCAACTCCCTTACAGACAACAGGGAGCCAGTCCAAGCACATGGGTTCCACTAGTCTTGGTTTTCTTTTCCCACCCAAGACAACATAAATATCTCATTTAGTCTCTTCCACGGTGTGGCTCTACCCCAGCCTCACCAGAGGCCTATAGGGTCTGACTAAAAGCACACCCCAATAAACTTCTATTTCCCTCACGCTAACCTGTCTCTGTGCTGGCTGAGGTCAGTGGAGTATCATCATGTATTTATGTAGTGATGAAGTATTGGGTTGTCTCTATTTCTTATTAATGACACTCTCACAATTACAGGTGCACAAGTATTTCTTTGAATTTCTGTTTTCAACATTTTTTGTATACATTTCAAAGTGGAATAGCTGGATCATATAACTCTACCTTTTTTTTAGGAACTACTATAATATTTTCAATAGTAACTGCACTAATTTACATTTCCCACCAATAAGGAACCTGCTTTAATTTTCTCTACTTTCTCACTAACATTTCTAACCCTTTTTATTCTTTTTTTTTTTTTTTTTTTGCTTTTTTGGGTCACACCCGGAGGTGCTCAGGGGTTACTCCTGGCTCTGCACTCAGGAATTACTCTTGGCAGTGCTTGGGGGACCATATGGGATGCCGGGATCGAACCCGGGCTGGCACAGGTTGGCCGCTTGCAAGGCAAATGCCCTACTGCTGGGCTATCGCTCCGGCCCCACCTTTTATTCTTTCTATATGTAAATGTGGTGTGTGTGTTTGTGTGTGTGTTTGTGTGTGTGTGTGTCTGTGTTTCTGTGCTTGAGTTGTGTGTTTCAAAAAGCACTCTTGGGGTTGTGAGATGATATCTCATTTGTAGGACAATTTTAAACCACATTTTCCAAAGAAGAAATCACGATACAGGGAAGTTATACAATTGATAAAATGTTATGTGATTTAGTGGAAAGATAGTAGAGATGGTTGGGTGCTTGCCTTACATGTGGCTGACCTGCTTCCTATCCCCAGCATCCAGTATGGTTCCCTGAGCTCAGCAGACTAATTCCTATTTGTAGAATAAGAAACAAACCCAGGGTACCTTAAACAAACAAACAAATATAAAACAAAACCACAAATATAAAAAAATATGATATAATTTAGAAAAGATCCTACAATCCACACTCACTTCTCCCATCAACTGTATTTTATTTTGCTGCAACCGCTGGCGCTCAGGACCTACTCCTGGCTTTGTGCTCATGGTTCAGTAATGGAATGGATTGGGGTACCATATTATGTTCCAGGTATCAAACCCAAGTGGGGCCACATGCAGTGCAAGCACCATACCCACTATACTATCTCTCTCTGGCCCCACACTTATGATCAGTATTCTGAATCTAGTAATAGCAGTATGTTAAAGTAAGAAGTCTTTTAAGGCAGGACAGAGTAGCTAGCTAATGCACACTTTGCCACGGAAATATGAAAGTAGAGAAGAGTAGAGAAACAAGTTCACCTTGTTCTTAAAAAATACTTAAGAATAACTGTTATGTTTGGTTGCATGAGGCACAATGTGTGAATAAGGGGAGTAGTGGGAAGGAAGCAGGAAGAGCTAGACAAAAGCAAAATATTTCCCTTAATCATACTTGGGTAGAAATTTTTCTGGGTTTTAACATGGAATTGTAAATTACATATGTGTATATGTTTTATATATGTATATATATATGCACATATATGTATGTGCATATATACACTAGTCTAGTAGTTTTTATACCAGCATTAGAATTTATATTGTTTATGATTAGTAGCATATACACAATTGCCTGCTTTAAAAGCTTATGAATAAAAAGATTCTAAACCACTTGCAAACAGAGAAATGCAATTCCAAACAGCAACAAGATATAATCTCACATCAGTGAGACTGGCACCCATCATAAAGAACAAAATAACTAAGGTTGACACAGAAGTGGGTGAAAAGAAACCCTTAACTTTTGAAGGTGGGAATATCAACGCTTTAGCACTCTTGGGAAACAGTATGGATTCCTCAGAAACCAAAAGGCTGTACATCTCTGTGACCCAGCAACTCCTCGAGGTTCTTGACATCTACCTCAAGAATCGAAAACCTCTATTCAGAGAAGACACTTGCACTTCTATACTCATTGTAGCACCATTATAATAGTAAAAATTTGAAACCAACCAAGGTGCCCCCAAACAGGTGACTGGATAAAGAATCTGTGGTACATATGCCACAATGGAATGCTACTAAGCCCTAAGGAAAAAAAATTATAAAATTTGTTTCTGCATGAATAGATCCAGAGAGTATTATGTTGAATGAAGTTAGTCACAATGAAAGGGATGGGTCCAGAATGATCTCCCTTATATATGGGCTATAAAGAAATATAGTAAAAAAAATTGACAAAAGCAAACGAAACTGAGGTCTGATCTCCAATAGGAGGCTTATAACAGTGGGGGTTGAAGGGAGGTGGTGGTTTTGGTTTCTGGGGCATAAAGAATTGGGATAAGAAAATGGTGGAAGGTAGCAGACATCCAGCTGGAGGTTGGTGCTGGGATGATTTTGCATTAAACCCTTAATCAAAGAACATAACATAAAATAACTTCTAAAAAAAGAATCATATCAAATAATTAGCACCTATGATATGCCAAGCATTTTAATAAAATTTGATGTGTAATTTTCTCATTAAATCCATAAAATATGCATTTAGCTAGGGTATTAATAATGCAGTGGAATAATCTAGAGTGATATGTGATTAGTATCCAATGTCTAGCCAAGGTTTTGAAAGATACAGATTTAAATAATTTTTATACCTGAAAAATTTTACTGTTCCAGTAATTTAGTTGTGCATTACTTTATTTACTTACACAATCATTCACTAACTTATAAAACTTCTGAAATTATCCATAAACTCCAAAGAAACCCTAAAAATAAGTCTGTGATTAAAATGAGGGTGAAGGAGCTTAAGTGATAGTTCCAGGGTGCTTGCCTTACATGAGGCCAACCCAGCCTCATTCCCTGCAGCCCTTATCATCGCCAGACTACTACCAGGAGCAATCTGCTCCTCCAGTTTCAGTTACACAGAACTGCCTGATTGACTGGAAAGTTTGTGTGCTTCAAACGCTTTTTTTCTGTGTGATAGTGTGTACACACACACACACACACACACACAAAAATATATATATATATATAGTTCAAATAATGAGAGGCTGAGACTAAAACTAAAGCTTTGAAATAGCAGAATCAAATCTCTCAAAGTTAAAATCAACACTTAGAACAATGGGGAATGCCTTCAAATATTGCTCTTTAAGAAGCTTTTTGCAAAATTTGAGGCTGAATGAGTGGAGACATTGTAAATTGGGTCTAGCATTAGGCAGGTTCAAATTCCACCACCTCAAAAAAAAATTCCACCAGCTATTATGGTGCCCAGAGTCCCACCAAGAGTGATGCCTTAGTGCAGAGCCAGGAGTAAGTCCTATATACTGCTGAGTGTAGCCCCAAAAAAAAAAAAAACTAACTTAAGCTGAATTAGTGAGAATTGGGTAGTAAAAGATTAAACAGTGGGCTCCAACCTCTGAAGGATAGAACAGATCCCACAGAATTTTAGCTTTAAAGATATAGAGTGCTAGAAGGAGGTCTAAGTTCATTTTTTTACATGTAGCTGCCTTCTAACGCCATGCACAAAAGTCAGTAAGGATTCTAGATCTCGATATCAGACATGAATCTATAAGGTACATCGAAGAAAACATAGGAGAAACGGCTCTATGACATCGAAACGAAAAGTATCTTTAAAGGCGACACACCACTGACCAAGCAAATGGAAGCAAAGATAAACAAATGGGATTATATAAAATTGAAAAGCTTCTGCACCTCAAAAGAAACGGTGACCAAGATACAAAGACAATCCACAGAGTGGGAAAGGATATTCACCCAATACCCATCTGACAAGGGGTTAATATCCAGAATATATCAGGCACTGGTAGCACTCCACAAGAAGAAAACAGCCAACCCCATCAAAAAATGGGGAGAAGAAATGAACAGAAGCTTCCAAAAAGAAGAAATTCGAATGGCCAAAAAGGCATATGAAAAGTGCTCTTCATCTTTAATCATCAGGGAGATGCAAATCAAAACAACAATGAGGTACCATCTCACCCCACAGAGACTGGCACACATCCAAAACAGCAAGAACAACCGGTGCTGGCGTGGATGTGGGGAAAAAGGGACTCTCATCCACTGCTGGTGGGAGTGCCGACTGGTCCAGCCCTTTTTGGAAAACAATATGGGCATTCCTCCGAAAGCTAGATATTGAGCTCCCATTTGATCCAGCAATAGCACTCCTGGGAATATACCCTAGAGACCGAAAAACACATAGCAGAAACACTATCTGTACTTCTTTATTCATCTCTGCGCTATTCACTATAGCTAGAATCTGGAAACAACCTAAATGCCCGAGAACAGAGGACTGGCTAAAGAAACTGTGGTTCATCTACACTATGGAATACTATGCGGCTGTCAGAAAGGATGTAATTATGAAATTTACCTGCAAATGGATGGACATGGAGTCTATCATGCTGAGTGAAATTAGTCAGAAGGAAAAGGACAGATATAGAATGACTGCATTCATTAATAGGATATAGATACCAGTGTTTTAATAAATATGGGGAAATGGTAATGGCAGATTAAAACTCACCACTGAATATACACAAAGAGACTTAAGTGATAAACTCTAAATATCTGCAGGGCTAGCCACAATGTGTAAAATAAGAGGGAGAGAGATGCAGAGACAGAGAGAGAGATAGAGAGAGAAAGAGAGGAAACTGGGGTACCTGCTATTAAGGCGGGTGGGGGGACGGGAGGGGGAGGGTACATTGGTGGTGGAAATGGGGCACCGGTGGAGGGATGGGTGCTGGAATACTGTATTACCAAGAACCAATTATGAACACCTTTGTAATTGTATGTTTCACGGTGGTATAATAAAAAAAATTAAAAAAAAAGATATAGAGTACTGCCTCTCATTTAAATCTCTAGTGAGATATGTAGAAGGGACACCATTTTAAAATAAGTGAACCCTTCTTCTGTTATATAAAATGGGAATATAAGATCCAATGAAGTGAGAATTTGAAATATTTGGAGTTGAATTTTAGTTTTACCAAGAAATAATTAATTCATATTAGTCTTGATTCTTTTCCTATTACCTCCCCAGAAATTTGAACTATATGCCAATAAGTACTTGACAGGTATTAAGAAGTGCCTGACATTACTAATAGTTTGGTATACATAAAATAAAACCAAAACAAGAAACCACTTCACTCACCATAATAGTTACAATTTAAAGAAAATGACAACATTCACTGTCTTCCCGTTCATCTTCAATTTGCTCGAGCGGGCACCAGTAACATCCATATGACCTGTCTCATGCAAGTAGAGCCCAAGGGCACCTGCTTGCTCCAGGAACATAAAAAGCCTCAAACCATTCTATCAGGTCATGGGAATGAAGTCTATAATTGTTACTGGTATCTGGCACATACGACACAGGTAGCTTGCCAGGCTCTGTCGTGCAGGTAGCATACTCTTGTAGTCATCTCAAAATCCAGCATTTATTGATGACAACTCTAGTGTAAGAAAAAATTTTGGAGAATTGGAACTTTTACACATTGTTGGAAGAAGTTCAAGAGGGGACAAGGACTTTCAAAATCAGATACACAACTTCCATATGTGACCTTTCACTTTTACTTCCAAAACTGCTCCAAAAGACAAAAACGTCTGTATGTCAAAATAATATTTTCAAGACTATTCAATAATCCTGACTATTTCAAGACTATTCATAATAGCCAAAATCTGATGGGAAACTCCAAATTAGAATTAACATCAAAATTATTTAATTATGGAATAAACCATGGATAAATATAGAATATTTTAGTTACTATTTCAAATACATTATCCCAAAACTTATCTCATAGAAATTTTATTGCGGTTCCTGATGATTAAAAATCCATTTACAACTCAGCTGGATATTTAACCCTTAATGTACCTCACAGGTAGTAACATAGACCAGAATCCATCTGAAGCCTTAACTAGAAAAGTCTATGATTATAGATGGCTGTATTGCTAAATGATTGTGTGCACAAGGAATTGGTATATTTTTGCCTATTGCACTAAGACCCTCAGCTTCTTCATGGCTGTTGACCAGAACTTCCCTCATAAGATTTTCATTTTTTTCATGTGAGGCTCTCTTACTTTTGTGGGGGGATAGAGTCTTCCAAATAGCATGTAGGCAGTTTGAGGAGGTTTTC
Organism: Cryptotis parvus; assembly: GCA_021461705.1. NCBI lineage: Eukaryota > Metazoa > Chordata > Mammalia > Eulipotyphla > Soricidae > Cryptotis > Cryptotis parvus. The sequence continues at coordinate 25,457 of JAJIBD010008398.1, read as the reverse complement.
TTGGTGGCAAGGTATGTGCTTGCAATACAGTTTTCCATAGACAGAAAATACTCAGGCCATGTGGTGCCAGAGTTCTAATTTACTTCCTTGCACATGCAACATCCCTCTGACTACTGGCTGTCTCCTTGGCCCCAGTCGTGGGCCTCTTTATTGTTATTTAATTTTGGATTTTGGTTTAGGGGACTCACCCACAGTGCTCAGGATTTACCCCTATTTTCTTACTCAAGAATCATTCCGTTGGTATTTAGGGAACTGTCTGAAGTACACCTGGAATAAAACTTGGGTCAGCTGTATGCAACACAAGTGCTTCAAACTCCTTACTCTCTTTCTGACTGCATGTGGGCTCCTTTAATCGGATGCTCATAAAATGGAACTATAATACACCAGAGTTACTTTGGAGGGTGGGGGAGAGAGTCGCAAGTTCTCTCTCATTTATTTTTTATAATTTAAGATCAGACTGATCATTTTCTCATAATCTATATGCTTACAATCTCTATAATATCATAATCTATTTGTTAGGAATGGATCATTAAATTCTGTTACTGCACAGGAAAGGTGATAACACAATATTATTGTGTTATATGTGAGCAGACTGTGCTTGAAGTAGGAGATCAAAATTCTTGGGGCCAGCTTAGAGTGGTGTATTTTTTGCAGGAAGCGACACTTAGAATGTGGTGTAATATAGATTTATTGAAATAATTTATATTTTGGTCTGACAGTTATGGTTAAACATTGGAAAATCTAGATTCATATAATTATCATTGCTTAATATATGTCACTTAAATATTATACACACACATATAAATGAAAATGATATAAATATTTCTGCATTTCAAACTCACTGGGAATCTCACATTAAACTACATCTTAATGTAGATGCAATGCTATGATTAATACATTAAAATAAATACATATTACATAATAGGCTATAATGTATGTTGTTTATGTCATATTAAGTAACATCTAGAAAAACGAGAGATATATTACATGTTTTTCTGATTGGAAGTGACATGAGATTGATGCGGAATTTATAGAAGTATCCTGAACTACATATATATTATGCCATAAGTACATAGAACTGTTAAAAACAAAAAAGGTAAGGAAGAATACAGAGACAAAAGATTAGTGGGAAAGCCAAACAGAACTGATTGAAAATATGTAGAATAAAGTGCAAGGGCTTTCTCATGACAAGTATATCAAGAGTCAAGGGAACTGGGGAAGGTATGTCTGAGAATTAGGACTCTCAGATTATGAAGGAAGTTTGGTACTCTATGGTAGAGATTTTATTTTAACATGCATCTAGGGGTTAATACTGAAGCATTTAAAATACAGCAAAAGCATGCTGAAGTTTTGTGAAGATAGCCATTGCAAAGTACTGTTTTCACAGAAATACATAAATCTAGAGAATTGTATTTTGCAGTGGTGAAGAGTATCAATCAGGTGATGACATGATTATGCCCTATATAATGAGATACCAGTTCTTTTATCTGTCACATAAGTCTATTGATTGAAATAACCTAAACAATAAAAAATAATTTGAATATATATTTTTAAACTTTAATATATGCATTATGTAAGTGTAATATGAATGCAGCAGTTATGTGTACCTAGGTCGAGAAATCAACATGATGAACGACCTAAAACCTGAGCTGCACAGGAGGAAGAGAGAGCGGCATGGAATGCCTTCAAAGGCATCGAAGAAATAGCTAAAAGGACAAAGAACCTCCGGTTCCGGGAACATCTCTTTGACTCCACTGTTCTCCCTGCATTAACATACGCCTCAGAGACCTGGGCCCTACGAAAGCAGGATGAGAATGCTATTCGGGTCTCCCAGAGAGGAATTGAAAGAGCTATGCTTGGAATATCACGCCTCACTCAAGTGAGAGAAGGAATCCGGAGTTCTGACCTCCGTCGCTATTCCAGAATCAGGGATGCTGTCTCGTTTGCCAAGGCATTGAAAATCAGATGGGCTGGACATGTAATGCGATTTGGAGACAACTGCTGGACTAGAGCCATTACCGACTGGATCCCACGGGATGTCAAAAGATCAAGTGGCTTCCCACCTACAAGATGGTCAGACTTCCTTGTAAAGACCCTGAATGAACGGTTTGAGGTTCTTCATATTCCTGAATCAACCAGATGCCATTGGGCTACATTGGCATCATAGGGTCCAATGGAAATGTTAGTGGCGCCCGCTCGAGTAAATCGATGAATAAAGGGATTCAAGTGATCAAGTGATCAAGCGATAAGTGTAAATTAATTCTTGTTTTAAAAATGTAAATTTAGTAAACATAGATTTCACCTTTACATTTTTCTACTTTGACTGTCTTTCAAGGCATGTGTTTGTGAAATGATTGGTTGGAAAAAGGCTACAATATATAAAAAAACCAATAAAAAGATCTGTGGTCACAGTTACTGGTAATGTTACCAAAAATCTACACAAACTAAAATGTTTTAATTGTTTATATATTCTTAATTAGGGTTTATTAGAAACCTTTTGAGTTATTTTTATTTATTTATTTATTCATCCATTTATTTATTTATTCATTCATTCATCTGTCCATTTATTTATTTATCTATTTATTTTAGCTTTTTTGGGTCACACTCGGTGATGCTCAGGGTTACTCCTTGATTTTCGCTTAGGAATTACTACTGGCGGTGCTCGGGGACCATATGGGATTCGGGATTGAACCCGGGTTGGCCACATGCAAAAGGAAACACCCTACCCACTGTGCTATTGCTCCGGCCCCTAAACTTATTTTTAAAGGGACTCACCCAAGTCAAAGCCAAGGATCAGGGAACCATTTTCCGCAATATAATACATAGTCCACTAGGTCACTCATTCCATGTGTGGAACTTTAGGATGTAGTCAGCTTTGCAGACCCAACTGGGTCAACTTTACCATATGTGTGGCCTTCTAGGGCCCTATCCAACTATGTTCTGTGGGGAAATGCTGAGGTGCCCAGCACAATATCGGGGAGCAGGGCAAGGGATCCCTTATGTCCCAGGGGATTGGCGACCAGCAGACGGAGAAAGATGCAAGAATCTGGCTAAGTTTCAAAATGCTTTACTTAACACACATTCTGGCTTACAAATCAGCAATAGGAAAAAACCCAAACTTAGGGTTCTTGGCTGGGCCCCTGTCATGTGTAGGCCAAGATGGCAGCCACCACATGCTAAGGCCCTGTAGAGAGGAGACAGAGACAAGGCGCCAGCAGAAAAGGGGAATGAGTAAATGAGAGTGCCACAAAAGAGAGCGAGAAAGGAAGCAGGCTAGTTTTACATCCCTGCTGCCCAGACCTCCCACTCAAAGGAAAGCCATCAGGGTCAAATGCCCTCAGGTAATTTCTCCCTGGAACTCACCTAGGCCCTTTGAAATGTTAATATTGCCAAGTCAGATCTGCCTAGGATATGTTTCTGCAGGGTAGAGAGAAGGCATTTCTGAAATGAACTGTATCTCAGAATACAAAAGCATGCATCTGTACCAAAGAATATACTATAGCCAGTTAAATATTTTTCCAAGCATTCACAAAATCTTGTCTTTCCTTCATGGTAATTCTGTATTTTAGCTTTAAGTTATCAGAGAGCCCTGCTTGCTTGCTTGGAGGCAAACAGCATTTCTGTCTTGTCTAATTACTAGAGATCCAATGTGGTCAGGCAAATATACCAGTAAGATCTAGCTATCCCACGATGATTGTGGCAGCATGAGAGAATATTTATACCAGCCAGTATAGAATACATGGTCAGATAAACATTTAAACTGCCCTCCTCCTATCTACAAAGTGACCTGCAGGAGACAACTCCAGGCCAGATGCAGAGGCTCTGGGCAACAATGTTCGAGAAGTCTTAATGCTGTTTTGAATCAAGTAGAGGTATCACTGTATCACTGTCTTCCCGTTCATCATCGGTTTGCTTGAGTGGGCACCAGTAACATCTCCATATGACCTGTCTCATGCACGTAGAGCCCAAGGACACCTGCTTGCTCCAGGAACATAAAGAGCCTCAAACCATTCCATCAGGTCATGGGAATGAGGTCCATAATTGTTACTGGTATCTGGCATATCAAATACGACACGGGTAGCTTGCCAGACTCTGCCGTCGCGGGTAGCATACTCTTGTAGTCATCTCTAAATCAGGCATTTATTGATGAACCATGCGGGTGCGCGAGCCGGTTGTGATAGGCTGGTGTGCTGGGTGGAGTTCTGACGAGGGGGAAGTCCGATGTGGAAAATGGAGGTCCTCATGGAGTGGCGGATCGTCTGGCTTGTTGTGAGGCTCTGCTGGGGTGGCAGGCCAGGGCTAGAACCTGCCATCTCTCCCCGGGCACCTCATGAGCGGCTGGGCACAGTGAGAGCCAGTAGCAGCTCTGCCCCATGTCTGTCTCATGTCTTAATTAAGTAGAGGTAATTAATGCTTAAATTGTCTCACCAACCATAGCTGGTTTTGATTTTGTATGCAATTTTTCACATTATAATTTAGGCCATGCAGACTCAGTCTAGTGTGCTTTTTCAGATCAGCTAGAATATTTCAATAATCTCAGTTAATCATCACATTTCATTCCAGAATCCTCTATCATGCATACAACTCTGTCCAAAAGAAACTGAATTTAAGCCATAAATTTCAGTGGTATAAATCATTTTATATTCATTTATAATATGTTTTCAAAAGCTATTGCAAAGTTTATACTTGCTTACATTATAATCTAAGTTGTTCACTTTTCAATAGCTCAATTGTCATGTGTGTCTAGTGGCTATCATAAAAAATACTACATTTCTAATCAAGCAGCTTATATCTAAAAAATTGTGCTAGTTTTTGACTTCCATATTCATGTGTAAATGTACAGTTTTTCACTAAGAATACTAATGATGTTTCCAATTGAAATCATTAGTGCCACAAATATGCATCCCTAGAGCACTGATCTTAGTAATATTTAAGTGTAATCAAAATTATGAAGAGAAATATATAGAAATAAAAATTTCCAATGCTAAGCCTTATTTAAGTCAATTGAAATATATTAAGCTTCCTTTGTTTAGTAAAATGTTACAAAATTATAAAGTTGGGTTTTTCCATTCATCAATCTGCAATCAACATGCAAATGTACACTCTTAGTATTCGTATTACTTGAAATAATCATCCTTATTATCTTTGGAATAAATTAAATGAAAAAAAATTTTGAAGAGACCACTATTGGCATGTGAAGCAAATGTAAATGTTATGGATTTTTAGTATGGTGCTGTTTTATTTCAATATCAATCAATGATAGCCATATCAGGAAGAGGAATAGGAAAATGACATACTGAAAAATATATTACAGCTTTTGGAAAGACATCTACATCTTATTTTAAGTTTACTTTAGGACTATTTTGAGATAAACAGAATACACACACATAAAATTTCAGCTCATCCCAGTGCTCATTTTCTTTTGGATACATCTGACCTATTAAAAAAAATGCTTGTCTAGGAACTTGTTGCTTATTTTCAGCAGCGATGCATGCATAGCTCTAATGACATTAGCTATTACTTCCATTGTAGTTATGTAAACTATATAAGAGCATGTTTTTTATCATCCCTAATGCCAACACATTAAATTTATTTAGAAAAAATATTCTCACTTTCTCTTTTTAGGGGTATGGAGATTGCGGAAGAAAATGTCATCTTCTATATGCATGAATACTTCTTTTTAAAATTCAATGTGGAACTTATACACATCCTTATGGGACTGCAAGAGTGCAAAAACCAGATTTTCTATGCAATTTATTTTTCAAAAATATTTTCCAAAAGGCAAATTACAGTGAATTTTAATGATTTCTTACTATATAGAACATTTTATTTTTGTAATTTTACTATAAAAAGCAGTATGTTATTTTTCCAGATCTAGTTTCCAATTGTCTCAAATAAACACCAGGTCTCTTGTTTCCTCTAGATGAACGACTGGTTTCCAAAACAATATAGTTATTACTCAATAATCACAGACATAGCTGTTTTCTTCCAAACATTATTCTCTAAGGCCACGGAGATACCTTGAAAAAAGTTTATTTTGATTCTCCAATTGTGTTTCATTGACCACCACAAAAAAATTTAATCAAAACAAAACATCCAAAACATTAAAGAAAATATAATTAACTTTTAATATCAGAGATAAAGAAATTTTCTGCTTTGCATTTTTTATGTGGCATCTCAAAAGTAATATATAGATAATCTGAATAATATAGTTAGAAAACTGCGGTCTTTCCCTTTGGGAAAATAAAGCTTGCTTATATGTATGCATTTCTAGTTAAAATATCTGTGTATTCACTTTCTTTCTTAATATACCTTTTGTTTGTAAGTGATAACAAGAATGAGTAGTGATGACATGTATCTTATATACATTCATAGTTTTCCTCAAGCAATATGCTTTTGCAGGTAACTCATACTCAACAAGATGGAATGTTTTTGATCCTTGCATGATCACACTGGTAATATCTGAAGTCCCTTGAGAAAAACCATGAAAAGGTGCCTTCAGGCTGCAGTGGAGAAATAATAGAGAGTATATTTGAGGTGATATTACTACATGGGCTGTTCTTTTCTTATGTTTCCAAAAAGATGCATGCAAATCAGGATGTTCAGACTGATTCTTGCAAATACTTATGCACATATCTCTCCAATTTGTTTGTCAAAACTGGCTAATATAGGTCCAGCATCATAGTACAAGAGGTAGTATGATTGTCTTTCACACAGTCATCCCAGTTTTGATCCTTGGCATATCATTTAGTATCATGAGCCCAGTTAGAAGTGATCCCTGAGTAAAGAGTGAGTAGTAAATCCTGAACACAGCTGGGTGTGGTTCCAAGACAAAATAAGCCAACATAAACAACTTGCTGATGTCTTGTTGGGCATGGCTCTAATTTTCTACCTTTATTTTTTCTTTCTTTCTTTATTTATTTTTGCTTTTTGGGTCACACCTGGCAATGCTCAGGGGTTACTTGTGGCTCTGCACTCAGGAATTACTACTGGCGGTCTCGGGAACCAGATGGGTCTAACCCAGGTCCACCACATGCAATGCAAACGTCCTCCCCATTGTGCTATCGTTCAGGCCCATGGTTCTAGTTTTCAAAGTGGCAAACTGGGTTTCATATTTATAACAGCATGATAGAGAATCACAATTTGCCCTGAATTTCATGTGATTTCCTTGAGTTTTTTAACTTTGCTTTCTTACTAGTGGGAAGAAAAAAAAAAATATATATATATATATATCTTGAGTAAAACAAAAGTCTTTTAGGTTATCTAATTTGCATAATATTCTTCATTCTGTGAAGTCTATTTTAATCAAGTGTCCAAAGAAAGCTGCACTATGAAAATGTGACGCCTTTTGTACATAAAGTCTTAATTGAAGAGAGATCAAAAGAGGATTGTCCTTTCAACTGCAAAGTCTAGAAACATCAATTGAAGGAATTATGGAAAGTTGTTTTTATATACCCTATAGTAAAAAGGGCAAAAATTAATTTTCAAGGTACTTTATTAGTTCTTTGGCTGATACTTCCATACATATTTATATCCACAAAGCAATCTCTTGGCAGCTCCCTGGAGTTAGTGAAATGAGACCACTTGTGATCCCTTTGGTATTCAGATATAATTTTAGGCAACTGCATTTTTTACTCACCTAATTAAGTCCCTGGGTAGATTAATAAAATAAGTGAAGTTTTACCTGAGTATTTCTAAAGTAACTTGAATTTCCCCCAGCTACCATTAACCTGGGGTACAAATGATGTTACATTTACCTTTACTCATTGACTTGGTTTATTCCAGTAAACAACTCAATGTTAGAACTTTACAACAAGAAACACTCTCCTATCTTCACTCACAAATATGTCTGAGTATACTCACATGTTCTTTTGTACAGGGTCGTTTTATAGAAATGTTTTCATGTTCAATGAAAGAGAGCTAATTCCTTTCAATGGCGCAGTCCCTTCTCCCTAAGGCCACTGTTAGTGTGCTTTTGAAGCTTCTATGCATGAAATCCTCCGGGTTCTCTCTTTATACAGAGTGGAAAGTTTATACACCACTTAGTATGCTTGAACTTTCAATCACATGGAAAACTTCTACCCAGTACCCACCTGGCTATAGAGACAATCTCATGCAAGCAGAAAATTCTCCTATGCATATATCATTTCTCCAATCTTTAGTTTCCAATTAACACCTAATCAATACATTCTGAGTTCCTGACACATGATCTTTAAAAGATCCATAGGTCAGAAATGCTAAATTTTGGAGTTAAAAGACTTAAAAAGGGTCTGGGTTTATAATGGAAAATTCTCATTTGAACCAACAATTACGATCGAATGAACCTACTTGATCACACAGCATTCTGCAATTCTATTTTATTTAATTTTATTGAGTCACTGTACCATACAGTTAGAACGCTGTCATAATCAGGTTTCAGTTACAAAATGTTCCAAAACTCATCCCTCCACCAATGCACATTTCCCACTACCAATGGCCCTTTATCTTCCATACCCATGCCTCCCAACCCCCAGTCTCTATGGAAAGTCCTTTCCTTCTTTCTCCCTCTTTCTTTCTACCTTTGGGCATTATGGATTGCAGTAGAGATACTGAGAGATTACCATGTTTGTTCCTTACCTATTCTGCACAAAGTTCTTATACAGTGGTCATTTACCACTACTTTATCATAGTGGTCCATTCCCTATTCCAGCTGCCTTTTCCTCAAAAGGTTGAAGCAGGCTTCCAACCATGGCCCAACTTCCTGGCTGTTGTTTCTACTGTCTTTAGATATTGGTTTCATACCATGTTTATACACCCCACAAGTGAGAGCAATCATTTTGTGTCTCTCCCTCTCCTTCTGACTCATTTCACTCAGCACGATACTCATCAAATCCATCAATTTATAAGCACATTTCATGACTTCATTCTTCCTATTAGTTCTATAGTATTTATTTGTGTAGATGTACAGTAGTTTCTTTAATCAGTCATCTGTTATTGGGCATTCAAGTTGTTTCCAGTTTCTGGATATTGTGAAAAAATGCTGCAATAAACATAGACGTGCAGATGGTGTTTCTGTTGTGCATTTTCTGAGGCCCCATGGTATATTCACAAAAGTGGTATTGCTGGGTCGTATGGAAGCTCAATTTCTAGCTTTTTGAGGAATGCACATATTGTTCTTCCAAGAGGCCTGACCAGTCAGCATTCCCACCAAAAATTAAGTAGAGTTTCTTCCTGCATTCACGCCAGCACAGTTGTTCTTGTTCTTTTGAATGTTTGCCAGTCTCTGTGGTATGAAATGATATTTCATGGTTGTACTGATTTGCCTTTCCTGATGCAAATCTAGTGATGTAGAGCATTTTCTCATGTGTCTTTTGACCTTTTGTATGTCTTCTTTGAGAAAGTTTCTGTTCATTTCTTCTCCCCGTTTTTGATGGTGTTGGATATTTTTGTTGTAAAGTTCCACCAGTACCTTATACATAAGGTATTTTTTAACTATTAAGTGCCAATCTTGCACATTCTACAAGGTGATTTCCTCCACACACATTCAATGATTCATTGTCTTATACTGTGCTACTTGTTCTCTTCTCATGAACTTCTTTGGCTTGATGAACAACACTGAATCCATTTTTTATTACTATAAAACAAATGTCTGATATTGGCTATATTATATTCTTATATATTTTTAGATAGTATATTTTTTGATATCAAGATATTATGGGCATCAATGAAGACAATAAGAAAGTGATTTCCCCATCTTTCTTTAATGGACTCACTCAATATTGTTAAAACAATTGTAAAAATGTAACCTCTTAATAGTGTTCAAATTTGGTCATCAAATATGATATTAAAAATTCAAAGTTTACACCATGTAAACTGAAAGCCTCGTAGATGTTATCTATTCTGCAAGGTCAAGAGATTATAAATTGATAATATAAGTGGCTTCGATCCAGAATAGGTGTGACTGTATAAACTAGCAAAGCACAAAGCACGAGAGAAAACTTTGCTTATTTTAGCCATGTATTTTGATCATCATAAGAGAAAAATGGCAAAATTACCCTCGTGGTTCCTGTCTTCCGAGCGGGCCCCGACATCCAAGCTGTCTGCAGTAGAGCCGGTGTCCAGGAACAAAAGAGCCCAATCCATCGAATGAGGATAATTGTTACGGTATTGCATATAACAAATCGGAGCTTGCCAGCCCCGGCGATACTCTTTAGGCTTAAGTCAGCTTTATGACCGCGCGGCGGACGGGCGCTGAGGCTGGTCTGCGGGGAGGTCTTGGGAGAAGTCGAGGAATGGAGGCCCTGGTGGGGTCTTCTGGCGAGGCTCTGCTGGGTGGTGGGCGGGTGACCCCCCGGGGGGGGGGCGAGGGTGGCGGCGCGGTGGGTCTGGGGAGGTCTGTGAGAGAGAAGTCCGAGGGAAATGGAGGCCCTCTGGAGTGGGCAGTCTTGGCTGTTGGGGCCTGCTGGGGGGGCCAGGGCTGCCCCCCCGGGCGGGGGGAGGTAAGTCTTGTGGTTTGGATCCATTAAAAAGACCTTGCAAGGATGTCACATTATACATATTGGAAAGGAAGTGCTCTTTTTTTATTTCAAATATGTGTTAGAAAGCATAGAATGTTGCTGATGCTTTAAAAATCTTTAAAAAATCTTCCTGTGTTGGGGACCGGAGTGATAGCACAGAGAGTAGGGGCGCTTGCCTTGCACGCAGCTGGCCTGGGTTAGTATCCCGGAATCCCATATGGTGCCCTGAGCACCGCCAGGAATAATTTCTGAGTGAAGCGCCAGGAGTAACCCCTGAGCATCGCCAGGTGTGACCCAAAAAGAAAAAAAAAATCTTCCTGTGTTTAGTTCATGCAAGAATTGCAAAGCTCTTTCAACTTCGGTTTGGTTTGCTGAACTAAGTGAACTTTGGTTTGCTGGGGAAAAAATAAAATACTCTATTTGCAAAATCAAAGCATGGCGATATTATTTCCTAATTGCAAATTTAGGAATAGTGAAATGTCTGTCGGCTTCATGACAACTGACTCTGAGAACTAAAACTTTGTCCTATATCCTGCTTTTTATAATCTCCTATCCCTTATCTCATCCTAGGATTTAAACCATCAGAATGTTAATTATATTACTAGAGATATAGTAAGTAGAGTGAAAAATATGTTCTACTAATATATTAAAGTTTATTCAATTTGCCTTGGGATAATCTTTTATGTTTCAAGTTTTAGATATATTCCTTCAGAGGCATTTACTGTGGGATTGCAGATCATCACAATAAATTTATTTTTCATATGTAAAAAGACAAAACATACGGATTTTACTTTTATTTTTTAAGTATTTTATTATACCACCGTGAGATATACAAATAAAAAGATATACAATTAAAAAGTTCATGTTTGGGTTTTGGTCATACAGTGTTCCAGCACCCGTCCCTCCACCAGTGCCCATCTCCCACCACCAACGTCCCCGGTTCCCTCCCCCCTTCCCCAGCCCACCTCCATGGCAGGTTCTTTATTTCTTTCCCTTCTCTCTCTTTCTCTTTTCCTTCCCTTCCAGACTATGGATTGCAGAACATTTACTTTATATTGTTTGGTAACTTTCGAAACCTTTCCAACCAAGTTTTCTTTTTTAGATGTGGATTGCTATATACACCTTTACTCTTTTTATGGTTATGTATTTAAAATATGAGTATGTTTTATTCATTTTTAAAAAGAAATACTTTTTAAAATTTCTGTGTCTGTAGTCACATAAGTTGCACAAAAATGGGTAGATGAAACAGCATCATATGAGACTTAAATAAGAAATTTCTAAATAAGCAGGGACTTAGAACATTAGTTAAAATTATGATTCATTTGTATCACTAAGTACAATTAATTTTAATTTGGGCTGGGCACATGTGGTGGTTCTTATGTGCTGGTACCAACTCAATGCTTGGTGGAACCCTGCACTTACAGGGATAAAACTTGGAAAATGTGTCCCAGATATCTGAGTCGTATCTCTGGCCCTAAGTATAAATTCTGAAATAAGTAAAAATCAAAGAGGAATTTGACAGGAGTAATTTTCCCTATGCCACACCCATGATTTAGGATCTTTTATATTGTGTCCCTCAGAGCATTATTCTGCTCAAGGAAAGCCTTCAAATGTTAATTTAGAAATAAGTCATGAGTTACTTTGAATAATCTTCTAGGCTTATTGGAATTTCATGCATGATGTTGAACTTTCTCTGTTGGCCAGTAAAAAAAAAATCATTTCAGTCAAAAACTGATACTTTCTTCTTAACCTTATCTCTCTTTGTTTTGTCTCATTATCTACCTATAGGAAAATCTTGGAAGCTGATGTTTGTCTGATATGTCTACTGAAAACTGTGGGAGAGTTTGGTTAGAAAAGGGAAGTTAGCAATAAAAAGGTTATAATTAAACAGCTAAGGTTAAAAAAAAGTCTTTTTCATCGCATTTTTCAGCTGAAATCAGAAATAACAAACATTGTACTTGCCATTATATCCACTAGTCTCCTACATTATTCAAATTAGAAATACCCATCAGAAAAACCTTTAACCAAAATGCACATTTTTAATTATGTGCCTTTTATTAACAGGAGAAACTTTTTATGTGCATAATATTTTGAGGTAACATTGAGGAAAATGGAAAATGGCAATTGTGTCACAACTAGAACTGAGTAGTAGTAACATGTACAAATTGGAATCATGTCATTTTCTTCTCCAACCTTTGGTGCTTCTTTCCTTCTTGAATTTCATTTTAGTTTATGTAACATGGTAAATTACTTCTGCAGTTTAATTTTGAAAGTGTCACATATGACAGGTTAAACTCACTATTCCAACAAACTCAAGGATAATGAATATTTTTTTAAGATGAGCTACTAAGTTGCAGTACAAGCATTAGTATTCCCCAATACTATTGTTTGTATTAAAAAAGGAACTTGTATTTCTTAACATTTTAAAGTCATTAGTATCTAAGTGTGCCTATTTGCCATTATTTACTGGCATGTATGTCGATGGTTTGTTGTCGTAATGTACTTATATGGTAATGAAGCATTCTGATCTTTAGTTATCTCTAGTTATGTGCATTATAGCATATAATATTAAGAGCCATGAGGTGAGGCTAGTATCCCACCCGCATGGCAGAGCCTTTGCAAGCTACCCCGTATCATATTTGACATGCCAAATACCAGTAACCATTATAGACCCCATTCTCATGACTTAATGGAATGGTTTGAGGCGCTTTATGTTCCTGGAATGGGCAGATGCCCTTGGGCTATCTCGCATGTTTCAGGTCGTATTGAAATGTTACTGGTGCCCACTCGAGCAAATCCATGATCTACAGGAAGACAGTGACAGTGATACATTGACAGTGAGGTGAGGCTAAGGAGACAGTACAGGGGGTTAAAGTATACTCCTTGCAAGATTTTTTGAGCTCAACAAAGTCTGAGCATTATTAATTGTGTTGCTGGTGATCTCCAGCCAGCAATGGGGTGGTCAGATTGTTCCCTGTAACACAGGGCCCAAATAGCACTACACTCTTTGGGTCCTCAAACTTGAACCACTGACTATGACTCATAGGGAGTGGCTCCAGTTCCCAGAGCTTTGGAGATGTCCTAAACCCCATGCAAAGAAAAACCCAGGAGGAAAGGAAAGCAATGACTTTTAATTAGTACTATGGGAATATTATAAATTTAGATGATTATTTTTAGTATGAAGAAACATAAAATTAAACAGTTAACATGCTTACATCAATGGAAGATAATATATAATATGGGGGACAGGGGCGATAACTCAGGGACCAGGGATGCATGTGATATATCCAGCAAGAACCCTGTCCAGTCCTTGGCAAGGCCCCTTTAAAGCACTGCTGGGGTGACACTAGAGGTCAGCTGTGTTGCAGTTCCTAAGCAGCACAATACCCTCAAGGGTTAGCCTTGAACTTCTGCTTCATTGTCAGAGGAGTGGAAGGAGTGTTTCCCAGTTCTCCTGAACACCTCTTGGGAGTTCTAAACCAATAAATTAAATAAAAATAAAGCCAAATAAAATAGGGCATTTCCTATACATGGGATGATTTTCTTCTTAATGTATTATTATGCTACACAAATTAATATCTTATTTTCTTTCTACTGTTATTATAAAAGCATAAAAAGTAATAATCAATTTATAATAGTAGATTTATTCTACTGATAAAGGATATTTTAAAATAAATCTATAATTTGACTTTATTTTATTCATAAAACCCAATTAAATAGGTTACATTATAAATAAAAGAACATTAAGTTATTTTTCTTTTTAAATGTTGGTACTTACATTATACCACTGGCTCTTTATTGGCTTACAAAAATGTTTTTTTTTGTCAATGACAATTATTCTTAACAAAACAGAGCTTTCTTATTATAATAAAAATGTGTAACTCCTAAAGGCATCATTATAATGAGGGTAGAGTGTGTTAACTTGTTTACAAAGCTGTATTAAGCTTGAAAGTCATCAAGGTCCATACATAATAAAATTAAGGGCTAGATTATCAGGAAAAGGAAAGAAAAGAATGCTGCTAATTTTGCTTAGACATTGTGATGATTCTACTAAAGCTCTATAGCAAATAACAGTCTGTTCTTTACATCAGTCCACGCCCAAAAGCAATGGCTCTTATTAAATGATATGTACATGTGAAAGTTCCTTATAAAAGCCTACAAAGATTTTTTTTCTTATGTGATATCTAACATTTTGTTACAGAACCATGAATATGCTGTTTTCATGAACTTTATAGCTGACCTTGAAAACAAGGGTGAGATTTAAAGTTGTTATATTTCAATTTTCTGAAAGAATGCCATGAAAATATATAGTCTCTTGTTACTGCATGGTTGTTAAACTTGATAGGGTAGTCATGAAAATAAATGCTGCCTTGCATCACCAAAGCTTAAACAAATCTTCTTGGGTCTTTTGGGAAATACCCATACTGCAGCAACATGAGAAAGGTATAATGAGTAAAACAAGACATCTATGTGCTTTACCTATTATTTTTATATTTTTTATGAGAGTGTATTTTAGTGGCACAACTTCTCAGTACATTATATGTAAAGTATTGTTTGTGTTTACTTATAATAAAATTTTGTAAAACAATGGAAGGGAAGAATATGGGATCTTGATTCAATCACAATGGTGTTATGTGTCATAAAACAATTATGTGGTGTTTATCTTCATGAGTGTATATTGATGTTATTTTAGTGAAGCAAAATATTTTATTGAAAGAAACTTAGAGAGATGTGAGGAGAGACAGAGAGACATGTTCCAAAGAGAACATGGCCTTCTACAGAGTGGAAAAAGCAGGAAAAGTATAAGGGTGAAGGTTCTAAACAATTCTTCAGCAGATTGGTGGGCCTTCCTACAAACTGCATCCTGCATTCTCATCCATGATCCAGAGACAAGGCAGCACAACATCTCAAAGCCTAGTATGACTGTACCAGGTATCTCATCACATTTTATAAAATTAAGTCTGGGCGTATAATCACAAGTATGTGTTTACAATGCCTGGTTTATGGGAACATAGCAATAATTTCTTATACAGTGGCCCAAATGGCACAATGGAACAGTTGGTATTTAATAATCTAAATTGACTTTCATTAAAGAATATATTCATCTACTGCATTAGAGAATTAGCTCCAATAAGCAATATAGAATAGATTATTCAGTGTATGCTTAGGATAGCTTCAAACAGAGGTAGAAAAAATTTGAAATAAGTGTTGTCCATGGTGCAGTGGTAGAGGGCTTGGGATTGACTGGTAGAAACCCACTACATCCTAGAAACTCAGAGAGTTAATGCAAGAAATAAATTGGCCAGATTCACATATAACAACCCAGAAAAAAGTCATGACTTTTTTCTGAACTAAGTTCAGAAATACCGACAAGAGATGAACCCAGTTCAGAAAAACTGAGTTCATCTCTCGCAATGGGGGAAAGATCGGCTATTCTCATGGGTGGACTCTATATTTTGAAAATGGCTGCTCTCATGGTGCGGCATTCTTCTGGATTCTTGTGAGGCTCTATTGGGATGGCAGCTGGGCTAGACCCCGCCTTCCCCTCCCGGATGCTTCATGATCAGCCGAGCACAGGGAGAGCTGGTAGCAGCTCTGCCCCATATATGTGTGGTATATTCACTAGTGGTATATAAATATATACTAGTGCTCTACTAATTGTGAGAAATTTTAATGCCACACTAGAACCAAATATTGAATGTACACAAAGGGATCTACATGACAATCCCTAAATGTCTATAGGGCAAGTCACAATGTTTGAGAGAGAGAGAGAGAGACAGAGACAGAGACAGAGACAGAGACAGAGATAGAGAAGTGATAAGAAGAGGAATAGTGCCTGCTATAGAGGCAGGCTAAGGGAGGGTGGAAGGGATTTGGGGACATTAGTGGTGGAATAGGGCACTGGTGGCGGGGGAAGGATGGGAGCTGGAAAAATGTATGACTGAAACCAAATCTTGAACATCTTTTTAATTGTATATCACAAGGTGTTATAATTAAAAATTTAAATTAAAAATGACAATACCAGCTAGAACTGAGCATTGAATATAGGCAAAGAGATACACATGATAACCTCTAAATTTATGTATTGCAACCCACAATGTATAAGAGAATAAAAGACACACACACATATATATGTATATATATGTATATATATATGTATATATGTATATATGTATATATATATGTATAGAGATATATACATATATATATGTATATATATACATATATATATGTAGAGAGAGAGAAGTGAGATAAAAGAACCTGCTAGAGAGGTAGGCTAGGGAGGGGGAATTAATTGGGGACATTGGTGGTGAGAAATGGGCATTAGTGAAAGGATGGGTACTAAAT
This sequence comes from Cryptotis parvus, assembly GCA_021461705.1. Lineage (NCBI taxonomy): Eukaryota > Metazoa > Chordata > Mammalia > Eulipotyphla > Soricidae > Cryptotis > Cryptotis parvus. Next base: position 8,613 of record JAJIBD010008398.1, on the reverse strand, counting down.
CACTATATGACTGAAAACCAAACATGAACATCTTTGTAATTGTATATCTCACAGTGGTATAATAAAATATTACAAAAAAAGTGAAATAAAAAATTTTTCCATGTTTTTGATTTTTTTGAATCACTATGAGATGTAGTAAAAAAGGTGGATTTCAGTCATACAATATTTCAATAACCATCCCTTCACCAGTGACATTGTACATTTCCCACAACCAATGTCCTCTTTCCTCTCTCCTGCCCCCTCTTCCTGCTGTTCCCATCCCCATTTCACCCCCCAGCCTATCTATGGTAGACACTTTTGCTTCTTTCTTCCTCTCTCTGTCTCTCACTTTGGGCATTAAAATTTGCATTACAGATTGTGAAAGGTTACCATATTTGTTCACTTACCTGCTTCAGCACAAAGGTCTTCCCAGAGTGATCATTTACAATAATCTTTGTCATAATGGTCCCTTTTCTAATTCAACCGCCTTTCTTTTCCTGAAGCACTTGAAGCAGGCTTCCAACCATGGACCAATCATTTTGGACATTATTTCTACTGCCCTTGGATATTGGTTTCATAATATTTTTATTACATCCCACAAAATGAGTGCAATCATTCTGTTTTTCCCTCTCCTTTTGACTCATTGTGCTTAGCAAGATAGTATACATGTCCATCCATTTATAAGCATATTTCATGATTTCATTTCTCCTAACAGCTCCATAGTATTCCATTGTGTAGATGTACCATATTTTCTTTAACCAGTTGTCTGTTTTGGGCACCCAGGTTGTTTTCATATTCTGCCTATTGTGAGTAATGCTGCAAAAAACATAGAAGTGCAGATGTCATTTTTGTTGTGTGTTTTTGAAACTCTGGGGTATATTCCAGAAGTGGACTTATTGGGTTGTATAGAAGCCCAATTTCTAGTTTCTTGAGGAATGCCCATATTATTCTCCAAAAAGGCTGAAATAGTAAGTGTTCCAATGGACAGTGAAGGAGAGCTCCCTTTCTCCCTGTATCTATGCCAACACTGGTAGTGTTTATTCTTTTTGGTGTGTGCCACTCTGTGATGTGAGATGATATCTTATTGTTGTTTTGAGTTGCATCTCCCTGATGATTAGCAACACAGAAAAGTTTTTCATGTGTCTTTTGACCATTTTATGCTTCCTCTTTGAGGAAGTTTATGTTCATTTCTTCTCTCCATTTTTGGTGGTGTAGGATATTTTTTCTTTGTAAAGGTTTACCAGTGACTTATATATCTTGAGTATTATACCCTTATCAGATGGGTACTGGGTAATTGTTTTTTTTCCAATCTCTAGGCTGTTTTGTATCTAGGTCACTATGTCTTTTGAGGTGCAGATGCTTAATAGTTTATTGTAGTCCCTTTTGTTTATCTCTGATTCTATTAGCTTGGTCAGTTGTGTTTCATCCTTGAAAATTCCTTCAATTTCATGAATGGTTCTGTCCACTTTTTATTCCATGTATATTACGATTCAGGTTTGATACTGAAATCTCATGAATGGTTCTGCCCACTTTTATTCCATGTGTATTATATATTCATAATACATAATATTCTCATCTGAAAGAAGGATAAGAATGCCAGAGAGGTAGGCCAGGTATTCAGTTCTCCAAAGAGGAATCGAAAGAGCTATGCTTGGAATATCATGCCTCATTTGAGTGAGAGAAGGAATCCAGAGTTCCAACCTCCATCGTAGATCTAGAATCTGAGATGCTGTTTTGTTTGTCAAGGTGCTGAAAATCAGATGGACTAGACATGTAATGTGACTTGGAGATGACCACTGGACGAGAGCCATTACCAACTGGATCCCACAGGACGTCAAATGATCAAGTGACTGCCCACCTACAAGAAAGTCAGATTTCTTCGTTGAGACCCTTAAGGAACAGTTTGAGGCTCTTTTTGTATTCCTGTAGCAATTAGATGCCATTGGGCTACACTGGTATGTGACAGGGACAAATGGAAATGTTACTGGTGCCCACTTGAGCAAACCAACGAATAACAGGATGTCAAATGATCAAGTGATATTTTGTATTCAGTTTTGATATTGAAATCTCATGAATGGTTCTCGCCCACTTTTTATTCCATGTATATTACGTATTCAGGTTTGTTATTGAAATCTTTAATCATTTATCTGACCTTTTTTTGTGTAGTGCTAGAAAGCCAGACAAGTTCAGTTTGTTAGCACATTGTTGATGAGTTTTTAAAAAATAATAAGCTGTATACTATTAAAATGTACAATTATTTTTGATTATTAGAACACTGTTGTCATAGTAAGACTATTTAGAGTATATAAGGTGCCTGAGCCCATGTGGTGCTTGAGCCCATGTGTTACTTGAGCCTACGTGGTCGAAAGCACAAGTGGTGCCTGAGCACATGTGTCACCCATATCTCCCCTCTTGAGATATGTACTCTCTCTTACTTTCCCTCCTCATTCCGCTCCTAAACCTCCATATTAAAATCATTTTTACTTCAAAAAGACTGCTTTATATATTTCCCACCTTACATATGACAATTTTAACATCTTAGTCAACTGAAAGGAAAATGCAATACCTCTATAGACATATCTTTGAAAAACATTACTAGGGCAAAAGAATTTACTTTCTTTGGTCTAGTTTAGGATTAAATGATTCTGTATAAATAACATAGTATTTAAAAAAACCTCCTGGTAGAGCCTTTAGGGCTTTCTTAGGAATCAGCTTAACAATATAACTGAAAGTGCTTTACAAGGAATACTATAAAAGACTACTGAAAAAATAAATTAGGACAGGAAGAAATGAAAACATTCTGATGTTCATGGAGTAGGAGGATTAACATTATTAAAATGGCAATAGTGCCCAAAGCATTAAAAACAGATTTGGCCCCAGTCCCTACTGGGATATCCATAACATTCTTCAAAGAAATAGATCAAACACTCCCTGAAGTTCATATGGAATAATACCCTCCCAATTAATAGCTAAAGTAATACTCAGGAAAAAATAAAACAGTAGGGATCACTTACTCAAACCCTCAAATTGTACTTCATAGCTGTAATAATTAAAACAGCATGGTACCAGAATAAGGAGAGGGCATTCAGATCAGTGGAAAAGAAATGAAAACATGGAGACATATTCTCAAGTATATAGACAGTAATCTTCAATTAAAAAAGGTAAAAACTATAAAGTGAAGTAAGGTAAACCTCTTTATTTAACAAGTGGAGTAAGGAAAGCTGGTCAGCCAAATCTTAGAGACCCCTTTCTAACATAATGCAGAAAAGTCAAATCAAAATGACTAAAATCCTTAATATAAGGAAATGCTACTGGTGCCCCCTCAAGCAAATCGACAAATATTAGGATATTAAGTGATCGAGTGATCAAGACCTAAATCCATAAGTTACACTGAGGAAAACTTAGGCGAAACTCTCCATGACACTAAAGCTAGAGGCATCTTTAATGATTCAACAATATTAGATAACCAAGCACAAGAAAGAATATAAAAACAAAAAACCATATGAAGAAAAGAAACTTTATACCTCAAAGGAAATGATAGCCAAAATGCAAATTATCCCACACAGTGGAAGAACAAAATAACCCCTTATCAAATACCTACCACTTACCTGATAAGGGGTTAATATTCAAGATATATAAAGAACTGGTAGAACTACCATTTGTACAAATACTTTATACCAGTTTTGTTTGGTTACTTGTTTTGTTGCCCGACATCATATTGCTCAGGGCTTACTCCTGTCTCTGTGCTCAGGAATCTTTCCTGTCATAAGGTTTGGGCTCTATGGTGGTGCAGATTGAATAGCAGTCTTCCGTATACAAGTCAAAGACCCCACCCACTGTACTATTGCTCCTGGCCCCTACACAAAATATTTGTTTTAAAATAAAAACATACAAACCCATAAAAAATGGGGGAGAAGAGACAAACAGAAACATTCTCAAAGACATGCAGATAACTCATATGTTGCAGTACTCTGTTGCACAGAGCCTCTGCATCTTGCCTGGAATTACTTCCTGTAGATCACTTTGGCGGTAGATAATGGGCAGAAAACAGTTTGAATCTGTGGCTTTATGTGGCCGTATATCTTAACATGTATTCTATGTTAGCTGGTATAAAAAATTTTCTCCCCATGCTATCACAATTATCATGGAACTAGATAGATCTTACCAGTATATTTACCTGGCCATGTTGGATCTCTAAGTAATTAGGCCAGAGAGAAATGCTGTTTGCCTTCAAGCAAGCATGCATTGCTCTTTTATAAGTCTAAAGGTTAATATACAAAACAACTATGAAGTAAAAGAATCTTTTGAAGTCTTAGAGAAATATTTATCTGTCTGTAGAATATCCATTGGTACAGATACTTGTGCTTCCCTCCCACCCCACCCCCCCATTTACACAGATCCTGGTGGAAAACCAAAGGCAGGGCCTGCATCCTTGGCCGAGGCAATATTAACATTCCAATGGGACTAGGTGAGGTCCTGGGCGGAAGTACCTGAGGGGATTTGACCTTAACTGCCTTCGATACTGTTGGCCAGTCTGGGCTGAAAAGTTATACAAACTGTAGCCTGGTTTCTTCCGCTCCTTTCTCCTCTTCTTTCCCTTGGCTCCCAAGGCGCCCTCTCTCCTCTCCATTCTCTTCCCTGTTGGGCCTTAGCACTTGGTGGTGGCCATATTGGCCTAGGTTCTAAACCTACATGTGGCCAGGACCCAGCCAGGAACCAAGGTCTGGGGTTTTCTGTTACTGGAATATATAACAGAACAAGTGTGAGTAATGCCGCTTTGAAGCTCTGCTGAATTCTCATGCCTTTCTCTGTCTGCCAGCTTCCAATCCCCTGGGACAGAGGGAATCCCTAAGCACTGCTCCTAGATTTTGTCAGGGTGCCCAGTGTAGTATACCCCAACAACTATAAAACATATATAAAAATGCTCTACAATCTACATCACTATCAGGGAAAGGCAAATCAAAACAATGAGGTGAGACTGGCACACCTCATAAAGAACAAAAAGTCAATCAGTGTTGGTGATGGAGAGGCATGGCAGGGCTGGGGGCACTCATTTACTGCTGGTGGGATATTGCATGATTCAGCCTTTTAGAAAGTAGCATAGGAATCTTGTCAAAAAATCTGTAATTAAACTTTCATAAGACCCAGCAATTCCTCTCCTTGGAAAAAACTTCTGAGTTCAAAAACATAAAAACAACCACATTTTTTCTTCCTATGAGCAAAGAAGACCTTTGCACTATATTCATTGTAGTGCTTTCCTAAAGAGAGCCAAATTCTGGGAGCAACCCAGGTGCCCAAAAATAGAAGACTGGGTAAAGAGGCTATGTACCTATACACTAGGGAATACTACTAGGCTATAACAAAAGATAAAATCATGCAAGCTACTGATATATGGATATATCTGCAGAATATTATGTTGAGTGAGGTTAGAGCGAAAAGGACAGACACAGAAGGATTTCTTTCATATGTCAAATATAAAGAAACAGAGTAATAACAAATGTCAAATCCAAAAGAAACAAAGAACATGGTCTCCAGTAGGAAGTTTGCCATGGGGGAGAGTGTGTCAGTGGAGAGGACAGGGCATAGAACACTATAGGGATATGCATGCTAACCTGTCGGGGAGCTCGCCGGGTCCCCAACAGTGCCAGGAAGCGAAGTTCCCTTCTACCTCCCGGGGCCGGCAAGGAATGGATGAAAACTCAGGAATTCGATGCAGTTTTAAAAGGCTTTACTTATCACAGGTTGAGGCCTACAAGTCAGCAATAGGAAAAACCCTGTGCTTAGGATTCCCAGCTAGAACCCCAGGACACATGTAGGCCAAGATGGCGGCGACCACGTGTTAAGGCCCTGTAAAAGGAGGAAGACAAGACTCCCAAGAAGGGTGCGAGCTCACAGAGAGCCCAAAAAGAAGCGCTCGAGAGAGGAAGCAGGCTAGTATTATACCCCTGCAACTCAGACCTCCCCTCCCACTGTTATAGAAAGCAGGGAGGGTCAAATGCTCCCTCAGGTAATGTCTCCCAGCACCTCACCTGTCTTCCCGTTCATCATCGATTTGCTCGAGCGGGCCCCAGTAACATTCCATATGTCCTGTCTCATGCTAGTAGAGCCCAAGGCATCTGCTTGCTCCAGGAACATAAAGAGCCCCAATCCATTCTGGAATGAGGTCTATAATTGTTATTGGTATTTGGCATATATCAAATACAACACGGGTAGCTTGCCAGGCTCTGCCATGCAGGTAGCATACTCTTGTAGGCACCTCTAAGTCCAGCATTTATTGATGAACCGCGCAGCCGCAAGCGGCCGCGTGAGCCGGGCGCTGATAGGCTGGTCTGCTGGGTGGAGGTCTGACGAGAGAGAAGTCCGATGTGGAAAATGGAGGCCCTCATGGGGGGGGGTCTTCTGGCTTGTTGCGAGGCTCTGCTGGGATGGTGGGCCAGGGCTAGAACCCACCATCCCTCCCTGGCGCCTCATGAGCGGCTGGTCACAGGGAGAGCCAGTAGCAGCTCTGCCCCATGTCTGCAAGTCTCTCCCTAGGCACCTCACCTAGGCCCTTTTATAGCTAAATGTCTTGAGCTAAGATCTGCCTGGAATTGCCTTTATAGGGTAGAGAGGGGGTTTCTGAGATGGCATGTCTCTGTACCAAAGACTAATACTAATGCCAGTTAAATATTTCTCCAAGCCTTCACAAGTCTCTCTTCTACTTCATGGTAGTTTTGTATTTTAGTTGCCTTTGAGTATATCAGGGAGCCATGCTTGTTTGCTTGAGGCAAACAGCATTTCTCTCTGGTCTAATTACTTAGGTGTCCTACATGTGCCAGGCAAATATGCTGGTAAGATCTAGCTAGTCCCACAATGATTAGCGGTAGCATGGGAGAATATTTATACCAGCTAGTACAACATACATGGACAGATAAGACTGCCACATTCAGACTATCCTCACCCTATGAAGTGACCTGCAGGAGGCAATCCAGGGCAGATGCAGAGGCCTAGGCTTTTAGGTGTCCTGCAAACACTAGCCTATCAGCAAAAGTAGTGTGAAACCACAGAGACTAAATTAAAAAAAATAGGAGGCAGGGGTGGAGAAAGAACTGGGGACACAGGGTGGAGTGAAAATGTGCACTGGTGAAGGAACTGGTGTTGGAACATTGTATGTTTGAAACTCAAACATGAGCAACTGTAACCACATGGCTTAATTAAAAGCAAAATCCCTAGCGAGCATGAGGGTGAGGTTAAGGCCCAGTACCACCATAAAAACCTATCTTGGTGTGCTGGTGCCTGGATTTTTAGGCACCAGAAGCAATTTCTACAGCCAGGAAAACTGAAAGGTGTGACACCCAGAGCACATCACAACAAAAAAATGTGAAGGGATTGTGAACAATACCAGAAAGTTTGTGTGGGTTTTTAACATCAATCAAGCAAGAAGACAGGCACAATGGTAGGAGGATATCAATGCATGAACAATGCCAAGTGCTGCAACCAAACAAGTCAGCAACCAAGAGTTTATCATTCCCCCAGCATTACGGCAACCACATTGACAAAGAAAATAAATTTAAAAGTAATCTTATAACATGGACATGGACAGTAGGCACAACACACATGCACATTATATGTAAGTTATACGCAACAATGATCAGCGACTTGAAGTAAAGCACATAGGAAATGGTTATGCTTTGTTAAAGAATTTTTTCTTCATTTGTACCTCATATTGGTCCCTGATAGTCATGATTTTAAATTTCCTTATCATTTATTGGCTTCTACAGTTGTCATAACTGTACTTTAAATCTTGAGATGGCGGGTTCCAGCCCTGGCCCGCCAGCCCAGCAGAGCCTTGCAACAAGCGAGACGACTTCCAACTTCATGAGTGCCTCCATTCCCCATCCGGACTTCTCTCTCTCATCAGGAACTCCACTTCAGCAGACCAGCCTATACAGCTCATACCTCGCGCAGCCGCTTTTTCCCGGGCTGCACTGTTCATCATTAAATGCTGGACTTTGAGATAGCTGCAAGAGTAGGCGACCTGTACGGCAGAGCCTGGCAAGTTACCCTGTTTATTTGATATGCCAAATACCAGTAACAATTATAGACCCCATTCTGAGGATTGAGGCTCTTTATGTTCCTGAGCAAGCAGACGCCCTTGGGCTCTACTAGCATGAGACAGGGACATATGGAGATGTTACTGGGGGCCCCTCGAGGCAAATCGATGAGGAACGGGAAAGACAGTGACACAGTGATACTTTGAAATGGCTTTTAAGAACGGAATTTACCTCAGTTTTGCCTGTGAACTCTGAGTTTAACATGTTAGAAAGATAATGGTAAAATGTTTATATATGTGGCGGGCTATCAATTTTTTTCCTATGAGCAATGCATAGCCAGAATTTTTTCTTTTTCTTTTTTTTTTTGGTTAGGGCAGGGATCAAACACAAGACCCTCCTAATGCAAAGTAAGTACTCACCTGCTGAACACCACTCCTGGCCCAGTGTTAACTAGATTACTGTTTGCATGCTTCCCACTGTACATGCTACACATCGTTTGGTCTGATTCAAAGCCCATGAAGTTATGAATAAATGTGTTTATTAGCACAGAGGACTCTTCCCGTCAAATTCCAGCTTTACAGATCCAAGATTTCTTCATACC
>JAJIBD010008397.1:0-30386 GCA_021461705.1 Cryptotis parvus | reverse complement strand
GCATCCGAGGTGTGGGGGGACCTGCCCTGACTGAGCATCCGAGGTGTGGGGCACCTGCCCTGACTGAGCATCCGAGGTGGGGGGCACCTGCCCTGACTGAGCATCCGGAGGTGGGGCACCTGCCCTGACTGAGCATCCGAGGTGTGGGGGACCTGCCCTGACTGAGCATCCGAGGTGTGGGGGACCTGCCCTGACTGAGCATCCGAGGTGGGGGGCACCTGCCCTGACTGAGCATCCGAGGTGGGGGGCACCTGCCCTGACTGAGCATCCGAGGTGGGGGGCACCTGCCCTGACTGAGCATCCGAGGTGGGGGGGCACCTGCCTTCACTGAGCACCCAAGGCGTGGGGACCTGCCCTGACAGCATCCAAGGCGATGGCAAAGACGCCCTTGGACCTCTTCATCTTGCACCCGGGGCAACCCAGACCACGCAGCACCGCGCCCTTCCCGGGCTGTCTCCGGGCAAAAGCTTGGACCCGCAAGACTGGCCACAGATCTCCAAACTGTCCGGTAGGGCTCTGGCCCTGCCTACCCACATGGTCTCTGCCCTCCCTGCCCCGCGACGCCTTCTGCCCCCGCCCTGTGCTCACGGCACCGCACCACCCCAGCAGTCCCGGGAAAACGCGCCCGGGCACGCGTCCCTCCCAGACCGGTTGCCCCGCGCCCGGGGGCTTCTGCCGCCGCTACCTGAGATGAAGCCGGAGGCTCGCGCAGCGCAGGGGTTCGGCAACGCCACACTTGCGCTTTCCGTAGGACTGGCCCGTTACAGCCTGAACTTCCCGGTGCTCCGCCCTCGGGCCGGGGAGCTATTGGGCGTGCCGACCCGCCGCTACTGGCCAATTGGAAGACATCAAGTGCGCAGTCCGTGAGAGTCCTAGCCAATGAGGAGAGAGCAAGCGTGGAAGAGGGAGGCGGGGCCGAAGGTCCTGCCCCGCCCCGTTAGATCGCACGCCCGCCTAGGTCTGGCGGCAGGTGCTGGCCGCGGAACGTGCGCCTGCTCGCATTGGCTGGCGCGGCGGCGTGCGCGGCGCTGATTGGTCGCTGGGAAATGGACTGATTCCGCGTGGTGTGACTGGGACTTCCCCTTTGTTTCCCGGGGCGCGGTAGGGGCGCGGCCCAGGGGGTGACTGACGTAGGACGCACTGAGACCAAGTGGCCTTGTGGCCGTGCTGGCAAGTCTCAGGCTGCAAATATGCCCTGAAGAAACGCGAACACCCAGAGGAAGTGAGCATCCAGCGAGGGAGATGGGCGGTAGCTTAAATTCTCCTTCCCTAAGATCTAAGGTTGAGGGTTCCTAAGGCCAAGCCCCGGGCTACGCATTTGCACTGTTAATTCACTAAATCCTGATAACACCTGATAATATAGGTATACACTATATTTGCACTTATAAACAGATTCCTCTCTTCCAAATAGTAGGAAAATACGAAATAAGATTTCCGTTTAAAGATCCAAACAGACATCATTTATTTAACCCACTATGGAAAGCTTCCAACTGAGAAAACAAGCAAACCCTCCTCTGACAAGCCCTGACTAGTCATAGAGAAACAAAAGAAAGACATCTGCATAAATACTGTCAACAACTGTTTTTAAACATTTTCTGATTATGTCCGCCAGCTATTGATATCAAGGCCATATGAGTCTCATAAAAAGTGAGAGAAATCTTTTTCCTTTTTCTTGAAGAGTTTGGAGAGAGATGGGTAGTAGGTCCTCTTTGAAGATATAGAACAAAAAATCACTGTAGAACTGGGCATGGACCTAGGCTTGGTGTTTTGCGTGATTGCGAGTGTGCATATTGGACATGGGTGGACCATATTCTGGCCACACCGACTGGAGTTCGGGAACTATTCCTGACTAGTTAGGAGTGACCGTGGCCTACTCTGGGAGCCATTGTGAGGAAGCAGAAAGCCCAGAGGGCTCCGTGGCGTCCCTTGGAGAGGAATGCGGCTTTATGCAGAGCACACCAAGACTCCATGGCCAAACTTGGGAGGGATTGGAGGCGCCAGAAGAGGGAGCGGGAGGACAAGGAAGGCTGGTTTGATCGTGATTCAACCAATCACCATGGCTTGCCACCCTTTGGCAAGGACCCTGGTTATTCTCTTGATACTTGTTACTACAGGCCCCTGGATCCTAAATCCGCTAGTGGGATTTGTTAAAAACAGGATCGACACCGCCCAAGTTCTAGTCTTAAGGCGACAATATCAAGTCCTGCCTATCTTGAACCACCATTTGAGGATGCGTCCTCATTATAAACAAGAAGGGCGGGGGGGGGGTGTGAGGGAGCAGAGAGCCCAAAAGGCAACCCAGCCAGGACTCGAGCAGGAAATTCCTCCTGACTGATAGACCTTAGATGGGCAGGCGGGAGGAGCTAACTTATTTTCTAAGAACAAAAGCCCCACTCGAGTACAGATGGCCCAAGCCATACCCACATGACTGATATGGTATTGACTAAAGAAAATGTATTGCTTAAGAAACTACACAAATGCTAACTTTCAAATCTTCAGGGTAAGGGTCTATGAACTTAGAAGGGATAGGTTAAAAATGGTAGGTGCTTTAAATCCATTGACTTTGTGGAGCGTGAGATATACTGTAACCTTTGAATGGTCCCAAAGGACCTTAAAAGTAGCCTCATTCCCCCGGCTCAGGGTCTTTTGCCTGTTCCATCCTGACCTACGTGTCAGAGGGCAGCTTGACCCTGGCTAACCAGTCGGGCAATAAAGCCTGTTTGCCTTTTGCAGTCCCTGATGCCTCTTGTCAATGTCGGGGATACTTGAACTCGTCTCTGGCCACAATTGCTGGCGCAACCCTCCCTCCTTCTGTGAGTTGTGTGTGAATATGTGAGTGAGTGAGTGTAGGAGGTCCCACCGCTTCGGCTGATTGGGCTCTGTCCTGCGGTTCCAAAGTCCTTAACGGCTTAAAGGTACTTGCCTCTGAGGGCTCCGGCACCCAGCCAGAGGCAACCAGGCCCCGGTTTATACAGTGTGGCCCAGTCTTAAGACCCCGCGAGGGGTCCGGCCAGGTGAGCATCAGAGAGTTGCCCGTACCCATCCCTCCTACACTACTCCCGGAGACTCTGCATTCAGCCACGGCCTCACAGCCATGTGTGGTGCTGGGGGATGAAACCGGGCTGACTACCAGCAAGCCAAGTGTGCTGCCTCTCCTGCCCTTGAAAACATTCTAGAGAACTCTCAACTACCTTATAGCAACAGTTCTCTGCAAGGTTTCTACTTCATCCGGACAGTCTCGAGAGATTGTAACATTCTATGTTTATCCATTTTATGCTGGATCCTCTAATATAGTGGTATAAAGTTTTTCATAGTAATCTCATTCGGTCATTTGTGTTTCTAAGGTGACTTATAATTTTTGATGTAGGCAGGCAGACGGGGGTGGGACCCACATGGCAATAAATTATTGCCCTAAGGCTGTCCAGAGTCACCTTTTGGAACCTGGAACCAAGACTTGATGAGACCCATTAACCCTAAGTAGATCTTGAGGAATCTGGATCAACCTGTCTCAGCCCAGCCCTTAATCCAGTTATACTCCAGGACAGAAAATCCAGCATGAACAGAGGTCAAGAAAAGGAGATTTTCAAAGCTGACCACTCCCAAAGTCTACTCCCCTTGGCAACAGCCCTAGCAACGGACCTTAACCGAGGTTGAAGCCCCATATGGGAGTAGCTTGGGAAGAAACCTATAAAAGCCGTCCTGACCGTCCTGACCAAAGGGCAGCGTGCACAAGCTGTCTGAGCCCTTGTGCTGCTTGAGCCCACGTGGCCGAGCACATGTGGTGCCCGAGTACATGTGCCGCCCGCATCTCCCCTCTTGAGATGTGTGCTCTTCTCTCACTTTCCCTCCTCCTTCCTCTTCCGAAAACTTCCATAATAAAATCTGTTCTACTTCACTGCTCATCTACTCCTGAAAATTCTTTTCTATGAGGAAGACAAGAACTCTGAAGAAACCCTGGGTAAGGCCTAGAACTGACTTGCCTTTTCTAAGTCCTTAGCCTGCGTAGCGGGGTCTCGGGCGGCAGAGGCTGCTGGGGAGAAAGTGAACATCTCTCTCCCTTTTCCGCCTCACATAAGCCACCTGTAGGGCTTACCTACATCAGTTTTGAAAAAGGAAGCCTCAGTTTTTCGCTTGCCGTGAGAGAGCCACAGTTTCTTCTCTCCAAATAGCCCATCTCTGCCCTATCAACCTGACACACATTCCACCCCCAAGTTTCAGTCTCAGCATTCCAGGGGCTTCCCAGGAACATAAAACTCTGCCCTGGAGTCTAGGCTGACAGGCAACTAAGATAATTGGCAATTAGTCCTGGGAGATTTATCTCTACTTGCCACAGTGTCCCCTTGCCACCTTTCACCTATAGACCTTACGCATGTAAGTCCCAAATTCCTGCCCCAGCTGTCTCAGAGATTTCCAGGACCATAAAACTCTGTCCTGCATTGGTGGTGGGAAATGGGCACTGGTGGAGGGCAGGGTGCTGGAACACTATATGACCGAAACCTCCAATCATGAACAACGTTGTAATTTTATATCTCAGGGTGGTATAATAAAATATTAAAAAAAAAAAAAACTCTGGAGTCTACTCGCTGACAGGGAGACTAAGATAAGGGGAAAAAATGCCCAAAAAGATTTATAACAGCTTAGGGGGCTGGAGCGATAGCCCAGCGGGTAGGGCGTTTGCCTTGCACATGGCCGGCCCATGCAGGCCTGGGTTTGATCCCTGGCATCCCATATGGTCCCCGAGCACCGCCAGGAGTAATTTCTGAGCGAAGAGCCAGGAGTAACCCCTGAGCATCGCCGGGTGTGACCCAAAAAGCAAAAAAAAAAAAAAAAAAAGGATTTAAAAAATATTTTTTTTTATTTTTACAATTACAAAGATATACAATTTAAAAAGTTCATATTTGGGTTTTGGTCATACAGTATTCCAGCACCCATCCCACCACCAGTGCCCATCTCCCACCACAAAAGTCCCCGGTTCCCTCCCCTCTCCCAGCCCCTCCTCCATGGCAGGTTCTTTATTTCTTTCCCTTCCTCTCTCTCTCTCTCTCTCTCTCTCTCTCTCTCTCTCTCTCTCTCTCTCAAAAAAAAAAAAGATTAATAACAGCTCAACATGGTTGTAATTTTCTGGCATCTTTTGTAAGCACTTAACATATAAGGATGGCAAGAGCCCTTAAAAGGGCCCCCACAAAACTCCCCTTAATTTAGTCCTATACTAAGCCTCCCCACCTGGGAGCTTCTTTTCTGTCTCCTACTTTCCAATAAACGTTTCTACTTTCCAATTCTGAGTCTATGCATCTTTATTTTCAATACTTTTATTCAAGTTACCTTTATCCTAATCTCAACCTGTCCAAAATCAGTTGCATATCTTTGGGTCAGGACAGAGTTTGTTCCATGACCTTTCTCGTAGCTTTTTTTTTTTTTTTTGGGTCACACCTGGTGATGCTCAGGGGTTCCTCCTGGCTCTGCACTCAGGAATTACTCCTGGCGGTGCTCGGGGACCATATGAGATGCCGGGATCGAACCCAGGCCAGCACAGGCCGGCCGCGTGCAAGGCAATAGCTCTACCCGCTGGACTATCGCTCCGGCCCCTTTCTCTTAGCTTTTTATCCTGCTTATGACACTTAGTTTGCCCATGTCAAGGCTGGAGTAGCTTACTCATGGCTTGTCCTAGCTCTATCCCAGTCCTGCGATGGGACAGTACTTTTGAGGTGTAAGGAACTATACTCAATCTAAGGGCAACTTCAGTTTTTTAAAAATTTTATTGACTGTGAGATATACAGTTACAAAGATGTTCATGTTCGGGTTTTGGTCATATAGTGTTCCAGCACCCATCCCCCTATCTGTGCCCACCACCAATAACCCTAATTCCTCCCCCGTCCCTAGCCTGCCTCTATGGCCGGTTCTTTATCTCTTTTCTCTCTCTCTCTCTCTCTCTCTCTCTCTCTCTCTCTCTCTCTCTCTCTCTCTCTCTCTCTCTCTCCTCTCACACATTGTGCACTGCAATACATACGTTTAGAGGTTATCCAGTATATCTTTTTGCCTATATTCAATGCTCAGTTCCAGGCTGCTTTTATCATTTTCGACGATTATTGCACACTGTTCCCTTCTCTGTATTACCTAACCTCTGACTCCCACACACTTGTGGTAGATTCCACCTTTGACAAGACCTCCTGATTCATGTTTTGTCTGACCTTGGATATTGGTATCATTATCACTATCACTATCTTCCCGTTAATCATCTATTTGCTAGAGCAGGCACCAGTAATATCTCCATATGTCCTGTCTCATGCTAGTAGAACCCAAAGACATCCGCTTGCTCCAGGAACATAAAGAGCCTCAAACCATTATAATAGGTCACGGGAATGACCTAATATAAATGTTACTGGTGTTTGGCATATCAAATACTACGAGCAGCATGCCAGGCTTGCCTTGCGGGTGGCATACTGTTGTAGTCACCTCTAAATAAAGCATTTATTGATGAACCGCACTGTCGGAGCTGGGCTGTGATAGTCTGGTTTGCTGGGTGGAGTTGTGATGAGAGGGAAGTCCAGATGTGGAAAATGGTGGGCCCCATGAAGTAGGGGAGGGTGGTCTGGCTTGTTGTGAGGCTCTGCTGGGTGGCAGGCCAGGGCTAGAACCTGCCATGCCTCCCTGGTGCCTCACGAGCAGCTGAGCACAGGAAGAGCAAGTAGCAGCTCAGAGTCTCTGGTTCAGCATACCTGGGCCGGATTGAAAAAAAAACTGCTATCTATTGGTATCATTTTATATATATATATATATATATATATATATATATATATATACACATACATACATACATCACTTGATTTGATATATATGTATTTATGTCATGCAAATAAATGCAGTCATTTTATATCTGTCTTTCTCTTTCTGGCTAATTTCACTCAACATGAGCCTCTCCATGTCCATCCACTTACAGACAAATTTCATGACTTCATTTTTCCTAACAGCTGCATAGTATTCCATTGTGTAGATGTACCAAAGTTTCTTTATCCAGTCATCAGTTCTTGGGCACTCTGGATATTTCCATATTTCGGCTATTGTGAATAGTGCTTATGTGAAGATAAAGGTGCAGATGATATTGCTGCTGTGTGTCTTGAGCTTCCCAGGGTATATTCTCAGGAGTGGTATGGCTGGGTCAAACGGGAGCTCAATTTCTAGTCTTTGGAGGAATGTCCATATTGTTTTCCAAAAAGGCTGTACTGGTCAACATTCCCACCAACAATGGGCAACTTCAGTTTTAAGTTAGGAAATATGACAGATGCCCAGGAGTAAATATTTCAAGCTTAATAAACTCCTATATCACAAATGCATGGCTTTAACTGTCTTTCTATGTCTACACAAAAGATCTTGTTCTAATATAAGAATATGCAAAGGGCATACAACATTTCATTTACAATACAAGGCTGTGAAGAAAGGGTAATCAAACAAATTTGTTTCGATCATGATCACGATCTTCCCATTGATCATCTATTTGCTAGAGCGGGCACCAGTAATATCTCCATATGTCCTGTCTCATGCCAGTAGAGCCAGGGGCATCGGCTTGCAAAAGGAACATAAAGAGCCTCAAACCATTATATTAGGTCATGGGAATGACCTAATATAATTGTTACTGGAATTTGGCATATCATATACAACACGAGAAGCTTGCCAGGCTTGTCGAGAGGGAGGCAAACTCTTTTAAACACCTCCAAATAAAGCATTTATTGATGAACCGCGCGGCCGTGCAAGGCGGGCTGTGATGGGCTGGTCTGCTGGGTAGAGTTCTGACAAGAGGGAAGTCCAAATGTAAAAAATGGCGGCGCCTGTGGAGTGAGGGGGGTGGTCTGGCTTGTTGTGAGGCTCTGCCGAGGTGATTGGCCAGGTCTAGAACCCGCCATGCCTCCCCACTGCCTCATGAACGGCTGTGCACAGGGAGAGCAAGGAACAGCTCTGCCCCATGTGTGAGAGGTCTCTGGACCAGCATACCTGGGCCGGATTGAGGAAAAAGCTACTGCAGGGTGGGTGTCGGTGATCCGGGCTGTGATGGGGCTGGTCTGCTGGGTGGAGTTCTGACGAGAGGGAAGTCCAAAAGTGGAAAATGGCGGCGCCCGTGGAGTGAGGAGGGGGTGCTCTGGCTTGTTGTGAGGCTCTGCCGAGATGGTGGGCCAGGGCTAGAACCCGCCATGCCTCCCCACTGCCTCATGAACGGCTGTGCACAGGGAGAGCAAGGAACAGCTCTGCCCCATGTGTGAGAGTCAAATTTGTTTAGGGCATATATATTAAAAGTATTTATCGATCCATTGATCATTATGTAATGCCCATCTCTGTCTTTTATTGCATTTTTTTAGATTTTTTACATGACACAAAAAGTCTGTTTTGTGTTATGTAATTTTGACTCTCTACCTTTTTAAAGCCTACCATTTCCCTATATGATTATTTTATATTTTGCTGTATGTGCAAAACTCTGTATTTTATTTTATATTTTATTTTATATTTTATTTTATATTTTATTTTATATATTTATTTTATATTTTGCTGTATGTGTATGTGCAAAACTCTTTGACTCAGAGTTTAGTAAGTCTTGTTTAAACAGACAAGGGCTGGGTTCAGTGTTCTGACTCACCAGTCACTCTGTGCCTTTTATCAGTGAGTTCAGAACACTGATACTAAACTAAATTATTAAAATAGGAAAATGTAATGCCATCCTTGTATAGATTTGAATGTTTCTTTAGGTTTTTTCTTCTTGGGGTTACTCATTTGCCAGTAACCCTTGGCAATGCTCAGGGGTTACTCCTAGCTCTTCACTCAGGAATTACTCCTGGAAGTGCTCAGGGGACAATATGGGATGCCAGGGATGGAACCTGTGTTGGCCCAGTGCCCGCTGTGCTATTGCTCTGGCACTGCTCTTTAGTTTTTCTTTATCTAACCTTTTGTATGTGATTTAGTGACTCTTGCAGAGTTCAGTTTAGTGACCAAGAACTTCTTTAGCTATTACTTGTCAATAAAGTTTTGTGTTACACCTTCAGATTTGAATGATCACCTGCCTGGATTAAGTATTCTTGTTTGGATGCAAGTTGATCCCTGACTTGTGGTCACAGAAAAGCAGTAATAGAATATCAGTTGCTGAACTCTGTGCCTTTGATCAGTGAGTTGAATGGCTCGCCCAGTATGGTACTTCATAGATTCATGGAAAAACACAGGGAGGTGAACTCAATCTATATTTAAGATAGACAAATGCTCTATCTTGAAGACCATTATTAAAATGAAACAATTTAATTTCAGTTATATCCTCAAATGGACAGAAGAATATTGATGTGGATGTAAAGTGAAATTAAGCGAAGGAAGATTCTACACCCTGAAGGCAAAAAGGTCAACTAAGTGATTGTGTGTGTTGGAGAGAAAGTGAGAGAGACAGAGAGAGAGAGAGAGAGAAAGAGAGAGAGAGAAACAGTGCCTGCCATAGAGCCATCTAGGGGAGGTAAAGGAGGGGGAGGGAATCTGAGGGCATTGGTAGTGGGTAATGTGCACTGGTGGAAGAATGGGTGCTGGAAAACTGTATGACTGAAAACCAATCCATTATAGGTCCAATCCCATGAAAAGTTTTGTACTTGTATATCTCAAGTTGGTATAATACAATTTTTAAAAAATTACATTAATAGAAACAGAATCCTAATTTTTAACTGCACACATAGCAAAGTTCAGAGGAACAGATATTAGGATAACTAAACTTTAAAAAATTTTTTTTTTTACAATTACAAAAATATACAATTAAAAAGTTCATATTTGGGTTTTGGTCACACAATGTTCCAGCACCCATCCCTCCACCAGTGCCCATCTCCCACTACCAAAGTCCCCGGTTCCCTCCCCCGTCCCCCAACCCTTCTCCATGGCAGGTTCTTTATTTCTTTCCCTTTCTCTCTCTTTCTCTTTTTCTTCCCTTCCTGACTATGGATTACAGAACATACATTAAAGGGTTGTCATGTGTATATTTTTGCCTCTATTTAATGCTCAGTTCTAGGTTGGCATTAGTATCCTCGACAGTTGTTAGCACACTGTTCCATTTTCTGTCTAACCTAGCCTCTGATTCCCACACGTTTGTGATAATTTCCACCTTTGACAAGACCTCCTGAATATGTTTCACTTGACCTTGGATATTGGTATCATAATATGTACATATATATATTTATGTTATGCAAATAAATGCAGTCATTCTGTATCTGTCTCTCTCCTTCTGGCTAATTTCACTCAACATAAACTTCTCTATGTCCATCCATTTATAGGCAACTTTTATAACTTCATTTTTCCTAACAGCTGCATAGTATTCCATTGTGTAGATGTACCAAAGCTTCTTTATCCAGTCATCGATTATCGGGCATTCTGGTTGCTTCCAGAATCTGGCTATTGTGAATACATAAAAGTAGAGATGGTGTTTCCGCTGCGTATTTTTGGTTTTCCAGAGTAGATTCCCAGGAGTGGTATAGCTGGGTCAAATGAGAGTTCAATTTCTAGTCTTTGGAGGAATGTCCATATTGTTTTCCAGAAAGGCTGTACCAGCCGGCATTCCACCAACAATGGATGAGTGTCCCCTTTTCCCCACATCCACGCAGCACTTGTTGCTCTTGCTCTTTTGAATATGTGCCAGTCTCTGTGGTGTAAAGTGGTATCTCATTGTTGTTTTGATTTGCATCTCTCTGATGATTAGTGATGATGAGCATTTTTTCATATGTTTTTTGGCCATTCGAATTTCTTCCTTGCTGAAGTTTCTGTTCATGTCTTCTCCCCATTTTTTGATGGGGTTGTTTGTTTTCTTCTTGTAAAGTTCTACCAGTGCCTGATATATCCTGGATATTAACCCCTTATCAGATGGGTATTGGGTGAATATTCTTTCCAATTCTGTGGACTGCCTTTGTATCTTAGGCACTGTTTCTTTTGAGGTGCAGAAGCTTTTTAGTTTCATGTAGTCCCATATGTTTATCTTTCTTCTAGTTGCTTTGTTAGTGATGTTTCACCTTTGAAGGTGCTTTTAGCTTCAATGTCGTGGAGGGTTTTTCCTATATTTTCTTCAATGTACTTTATGGATTCAAGTCTGATATTGAGATCTTTAATCCATTTTGATCTGATTTTTGTGCATGGTGTTAGACAAAGGTCCAAATTCATTTTTTTCACATGTCGCTGCCCAGTTTTCCCAACATCACTTGCTGAAGAGGCTTTCCTTACTCCATTTTAGACTCTTTGCACCTTTATCAAAGATTAAATGTTCATGTGTTTGAGGTTGGGTGTCTTCTTTTTGGAAGCTTCTGTTCATTTCTTCTCCCCATTTTTTGATGGGGTTGGCTGTTTTCTTCTTGTGGAGTGCTACCAGTGCCTGATATATCCTGGATATTAACCCCTTGTCAGATGGGTATTGGGTGAATATCCTTTCCCCACTCTGTGGATTGTCTTTGTATCTTGGTCACTGTTTCTTTTGAGGTGCAGAAGCTTTTCAATTTTATATAATCCCATTTGTTTATCATTTCTTCCATTTGCTTGCTCAGTGGTGTGTCGTCTTTAAAGATACTTTTCGTTGGTTAAGTTGATTCCTAGGTATTTGATTTTCTGTGGCACAATTGTGAATGGAATTGTTTCCTTAATATCCTTTTCTTCTCTTTCGTTATTTGTATATAGGAAATCCACTGACTTTTTGGGTGTTGATTTTGTATCCTGCCACTCTACTATATGCGTCTATTGTTTGTAGGAGTTTTTTGGTAGAGAGTTTAGGGTTCTCTAGGTATAATATCATGTCATCTGCAAATAATGATAGCTTGAATTCTTCCTTCCTATCTGGATGCCCTTGATGTCCTTTTCTTCTCTGATTGCTATGTCAAGTACTTCCAGTACTATATTGAATAAAAGAGGTGAGAGAGGGGCAACCTTGTCTTGTCCCTGATCTCAGGGGGAAGGCTTTCAATTTTTCCTCATTTAGAATGATGCTCGCTGTGGACTTTTGTTAGATGGCTGTAACTATCTTGAGGAAAGTCCCTTCAATTCCATTTTCTGGAGGGTTTTAATCATGAACGGGTGCTGGATCTTGTCAAATGCTCTCCCTGCATCTATTGATATGATCATATGGTTTTTATTTTTTTCTTTTATTGATATGATGTATTATGTTGATTGACTTGCGAATGTTGAACCATCCTTGCATTCCAGGGGTGAATCCTACTTGGTCATGATGTATAATCTTCTTGATGAGTCTTTGGATTCTGTTTGCTAGTATTTTGAGAAGATCTTAGCAGAATAACTAAACCTTGTGTTGATTTTACTTTGGTTTCTGACAGTTGGCTTTGCTGTTTTTTGCAATTATCTATCACAGTTTTTTTAATCCCAATCCTCTGCTCAAGTTCTGAATTTCTTTGTGATCTAGAAAGTCTTGGTGACTTCCCAACATCTTTAATAATATTTGCATATACTACACCTGGAATACTATTCTCAAGTGATCCTTTGCAATTCCAACTTATTCATATACAAATATGCAACAATTTTGTCAAAAATTTTTTCTGATAAAACTGGCTAAAAGACAAAGACAATTTTGAATAACACATAATTTTTTCCAGTCTCTTTATTTCTATTTATTTATTTATTTATTTGTTTGTTTGTTTTTGGTATCACACCTGGCAATGCTCAGGGGGTACTGCAGGCTCTGCACTCAGGAATTAATCCTGGCAGTGCTTGGGGAACCATATGGGACACTGGGTATCTATCCCTGGTTGGCCGCATGCAAGGCAAATATCCTCTCTATTGTACTAGTGCTCCAGCACCCCTACAAAATTTGGAATTTAAAAGTAGAGAACTGCCTTAAAAGCTATTACTTTATTTTTCCTTTGCAACTGATGATTAAAGCAGGTGTGGCATATTGTATAGAAGTATAGGAGAGTTCCTATACTGTGCGCAAAATATGTGACCCATGTTTTACTCCCAAATACGTTTGGCGGGTTATAAGCAAATAAAACATACAACAGCTAAGACAAGAGCCGAGTACAGCGAATAAGGCTCTTGACTTACATCAACTTGCCTTACCAACCTAAGTTCGACCCCCTAGCACTCCAGGTAGTCCCTTAATCCTAACAGAAGTGATCCCTGAGCACAGATCCAGGAGGAAGCTTTGAGTGCTGCTGGGAGTGGCCAAAAATCCCAAAACAAGCCCTCACAGTTTTAGGTTAAATCACTGGAAATGTATGAGAGTATAAGGGTTTTTTTTTTCTTTTTTTGGGTCACACCTGGCAAATGCTCAGGGGTTTCTCCTGACTCTGCACTTAGGAATTACTCCTGGTAGTGCTCGGGGGACCATATTGGATGCCGGGATTGATCCTAGGCCAGCATGGGCGGCGCGCGAGCGAAGCAAACACCCTACCCGCTGGACTTTCGCCCCGGCCCTTGAGAGTATAAGTTTTTATGCTTCTTTTTATCAAAGTTCAACATGAGAAATGTAGAAGAAATGTCTCTGCTAAAGGAAGTTCAGACAATAAAATTCTGCAGCAGAAAATCTCAACCTGTTACAGAGAATATAAAGTATTTGCAAATCCACTAGTCTAACAAATTGATGCAACACAAAGTTGAGCAAGTTTCTTGTAAGTGTGACTACATACTAGCAAATAATAAGTGTTTATTTGGAAGGAGAACTAGCAATCTTAGATATTGACCTCTCAAAAGTTCCAAAGCTCCAATGCATTCTAGACTGTTGGAGGACAAATTTAGCTATTCTGGGAGTTTTGTTGTTTTGCTCACTCCCAGCTTAATCTACTTAAGTCGAGGTTCATTCTAATGAGATTTCTCTTCTATGTAAACACTGCTAGAGGGTGTGGCAGTTACAGAAGTCACCTTGATTGAATAACTTTGTGACTTATACATCTACTAAGACTTCTATGTTTTCTAGATTGGGCACAGCTCCTCTTTATACCCACTGCACCCAGCGTGGGACAGTTAGAATTTACCAGGAGACTACCACCCTGGCTACGCTGAGACTATAGGAAGACTATAGGAAGGATCATACTAGTTTGCTCTAAGCAGGCGAGTGTGACCCTTTTAGTACACGAGAACAAAATACTCAGAATCACCCTGGTGCAGATAATAATAAGGGACCTTGTGGGTACCATCTAGATTACATGAAGCTCATGAAGTTAAGATGTATTACTTTATATCAGCCCCCCTTCTCTCTCTCTCCCAGTGTTTTACATAAGAGATAATCTCGTTAGTCCTTGGCATAACCTTTGTTTATACCTGCAATAAGGTGTGGCACTACACCTCTGTTTAGGATTCTTTGTTGACATGACAACCTCCCGATAGGATTACTTGGGTGTATATAAGGGGCTGACTTGAGGCCCCTTCACCTTTTGCCTTTTGGTTCCTCAGCCTTCAGCTTTTGGCTCCTGTAGCTTTGGAGCCAAATTATATTTGACATAACATATTACATAACATATGTATTACATAACTATGTTATGTTATATTTAACATAACGTAACCCAGTGGTGATTAGGGGCTGCTCTTGGCCGTGTGGTGCGGGACAGATCCCGGTCTCCTGTGAGCAGAACCTGGGTGTCAGCCCTCGGAGTTGCCTCTCTGTGATCTCAGCTGTCCACTTTGTATCTGTCAGGAAAGAGAAAGCTGTGGAGATGTTTGGTTCGTGGACGGAACTTTCTGGGCCTGTTCAGTTTCACTTAGCGGTCGAAAATATTGAAATGTGAAAGGTGAGTGGCCACTTGGTCTATGCCACTCAGTGGGCTGTGTGCTGCATCTGAGCCCCACCCACGTGGACATGGGGCGGGAAAAGTGCAAGAAGCTTCTTCAGCTGCCACAAGCACAGTTGGTCCAGTGGGAGCTGAGCGCCTCCAGGGTTGTACTTGACACTAATGGTGTGACCTGCGATGTGACAGGCTCGCGTGTGCCTGATGGTGTTCAGGGCTCTGTGATTTGCTTTGATTGTGGAATATATTACATATTTATGGTCAGTCATCTGACAATGGCTCACTTGTATCACTTCACTTGTCTTCTGTTGATCATTGATTTGCTCCAGCAGGCACCAGTAACATCTCCATACGTCCTGTCACATGGTAGTGTAGCCCAAGGGCATCTACTTGCTCCAGGAACATAAAGAGCCTCAAACCAATGATAATTACTTTGTAATTATCTATCTCTCAATGATTCAGGTCATGGGAATGAGGTCTATAATTTTTACTGGTTTTTGGCATATCAAATATGACATGGGTAGCTTGCCAGGCTCTGCAATATAGGTGGGATACTCTTGTAGTGTCCTCTAATCTCGTGCATTTATTAATGAACAGAAGAGCTGGACTTGTGATCATCTTTTTCTGCTGGGCGGAGCTCTGACGAGTAGGGAGAGTCTGGATGTGGAAAATGGTGGCCCTCATGGTGTGGGGTTCCTCTGGCTTCTTATGAGGCTCTGCTGGGGTGGCAGGCCAGGGCTAGAACCTGCCTTCCCCCCGGGAGCCTCTTGATCAGCTGGGCACAGGGAGAGCTGGTAGCAGCTCTGCCCCGTATATGTGAGTCTCTGAATCAGGCATACTTGGGCTGGGCTTGAAAAAGACTGCTGCTGACAATGGCTACTTAGGATTTTTCATTTCTTTGCTGTTAAAATGGTATTGCAATAAATAACTAGTTTATGCATTTCTTCAAATATATGATGGGAATGTTTTTGTTTAGGGCTGGAATGGATGGGATTTCAAATTTTAGGTTTTTTTTTCAACAAATCTCCATACTACTTTCCCTAAGGGCCAATCCAATTATATCCAACCAACAGTGAAGAATGTTTACTTTAGGAATTGTAAGCATTCCTAAGTGTTTTACTTTCCCCCCCTCACTTTCTCCAACATCATTTGCTTATCTTGGGGAGCTCTCACAGGAGTGGGGCTCCTCATTCTTGTCTCGGGAGCTCTCATGGCCATGGTGCTCCTAATTCATGTCTCCAGGAGCACTCATGGGTGTAGTGCTCTCTCATTCTTGTCTTGGGAGTTCTCTAGAGCATGGTGCTCTAAAATTCTTATCTTGGGGTGCTCTCACTGGCGTGGTCTCCCATTCTAGTCTTGGGGAGCTCTCATGGGTGGAGTGTTCTCATTCTTCTCTTGGGGAGCTCTCATGGGCATAGTGTTCTCTCATTCTTGTCTTGGGGAGTTCTCACAGGCATAGTGTTCTCTCATTCTTCTCTTGGGGAGCTCTCACAGGCATAGTGTTCTCTCATTCTTGTCTTGGGGGGTTCTCACAGGCATAGTGTTCTCTCTTCTTGTCTTGGGGAGTTCTCTAGGCATAGTGTTCTCTCATTCTTGTCTTGGGGAGTTCTCACAGGCATAGTGTTCTCTCATTCTTGTCTTGGGGGAGTTCTCACAGGCATAGTGTTCTCTCATTCTTGTCTTGGGGAGTTCTCACAGGCATAGTGTTCTCTCATTCTTGTCTTGGGGAGTTCTCACAGGCATAGTGTTCTCTCATTCTTGTCTTGGGGAGTTCTCACAGGCATAGTGTTCTCTCATTCTTGTCTTGGGGAGTTCTCACAGGCATAGTGTTCTCTCATTCTTGTCTTGGGGAGCTCTCACGGGCATGGTGTTCTTTATAGGCAAAGTCTAGTGTTGACAAATATTTTAGTTTTCATAGTTTTTAACTAATGCAGGCTTTTATTTCTCACTCCTATTTAAAAGACAGTTTTGAGGTCTATTTTTCTTGATCACAGTAATTATTTTTAAATACAATTTTTATAGGGCATTTCCCAAGGAATCCTGGCAGTTATCACCTAATTTGTATGGACCTGATAGTTCCGTTCTCAGGACCAGTTGTGCTTGAGTACCACTAGGGCACAACCAGTCATTCTCAGAAGTTGCCAATATAACACCCAGTGGTATTAGGGTGGGGCTAAATATAATACTTGGGATTAAACTTGGGATCTTTCTCAAAGTAGGTATATGTGAGACCACTTTCCTAACTCTCTTGGGCATATCTTTGAGTACTTTAAGTATGTCCCAATTCCAGATATAGAATGACTGCATTTATTTGCAGGATATAAAAAAAATACCAATATCCAAGGTCAGGGAAAATATGGATCAGGAAGGTTTTTTTTTTTTTTTTTGCTTTTTGGGTCATAGCTGGCAATGCTCAGGGGTTACTCCTAGCTCTTCACTCAGGAATTACTCCTGGTGGTGCTCAGGGGACCATATGGGATGCCTGTTTCGAACCCAGGTCAGTTGCATGCAAGGCAAATGCCCTACCCGCTGGACTATCGCTCTGGCCCTGGATCAGGATGTCTTGTCAGTGGGTAGAACCTACTGAAAATATGTAGGAGTCAGAGGTTAGGCAATACATAGAAAGGAACAGTGTACTAACAATTGTAAATGATAATACCATCATCATAGAACTGAGAATTGAGAGTAGGTAAAAGGATATACATGATAACCTCCAAATGTATGCATAGCAAGCCACAGTGTGTAAAAGAAGGGAGAGAGAGAGAAATGAAAATTATCTGCCATGGACACAGGCTGGGGGGGAAAATCATGGGACATTGGTGGAGGGAAATGGGCACTGGTGGAGGGATGGGTGCTGGAACACTGTATGACTGAAATGCAAATATGAACACTTTTGTAAATGTATATCTCACAGTAGTATAATAAAAAATTAAAAAAAATTAAAAGGCAAATTTTGACAAGGAGAAAAAATATGTCCCATTTCATTATTCTTGCCCTGTAGAGTGTGATGTGGAGGGACCTAGATACTACTGAGAACATGCTCTGTGTGGATGTGGCAGGGGCTGAGTTTTGAATGTGGCATCGACAGTAGTTTTGCATTTTAGACTCAGTTAAGAGACTTGAAGTCAGTTGATGAATCATGCACATCCTGAAGTCTGGGCTCATCTCAAGGGGAAGGAGAGGAGTCTAGAGTCCATTCTCCATCATCCTCCTTGCTGACACCTCAACTCCTCTCTATGTAGGTCACACAGATTAAAAATGTATGACTCCACAGTGCAACTTCTCTCCCCAACCCCAAAGTTCCCTGACATGTCTGGCACCCTGCTGCCTCTCACCTGCCCTGTGGAACAACCTCTACTGCACTCTCTACCCATTTTCTGTTATGAGGCACTAATCTCTTCCATGTCCTCTCTATTCCAGTTTCTGGCATGCAAGGGGGTATATAAGTATTACCTTGAGATCTAGGTTCTCTTGGTACCCCATCATTTTGACAACTTAAAGTTGTTGCAGGACACCTAAAAGCCTAGGCCTCTGCATCTGCCCTGGATTGCCTCCTGCAGGTCACTTCATAGATAGGGGGGTAGTCTGTGGCAGTCTTATCTGACCATGTATTCTGTACTGGCTGGTATAAATATTCTCTCATGCTACCACAATCATCGTGGGACTAACTAGATCTTACCAGCATATTTGCCTGGCCACGTTAGGATCCCTAAGTAATTAGACCAGAGAGAAATGCTGTTTGCCTCCAAGCAAGCAAGCATGGCTCCCTGATATACCCAAAGGCAACTAAAATACAAAACTACCGTGAAGTAGATGAGACTTGTGAAGGCTTGGAGAAATATTTAACTGGCATTAGTATTAGTCTTTGGTACAGAGACATGCCATCTCAGAACCCCTTTCTCTACCCTATAAAGGCAATTCCAGGCAGATCTTAACTCAAGACATTAGCATATAAAAGTGCCTAGGTGAGGTGCTGGGAGAGATTACCTGAGGGCATTTGTCCCTCCCTGCTTTCCATAACAGTGGGAGGGAGGTCTGAGTTGCAGGGGTATAATACTAGCCTGCTTCCTCTCTCGCGGGCTTCTTTTAGGGCTCTTTCTTTGTGAGCTCGCACCCTTCTTGGGAGTTTTGTCTTTGTCTCCTCTTTACAGGGCCTTTACACGTGGTGGCCGCCATCTTGGCCTACACGTGGCTGGGGTTCTAGCCTGGAATCCTAAGCACAGGACTTTTCCTTTTGCTGATTTGTATGCCTGAACCTGTGATAAGTAAACCCTTTTAAAACTGCATTGGATTTTTGAGTTTTCATCCATTCCTCGCCGGCTTTGGAGGTAGAAGGGAGCTCGCTTCCCGGCACTGTTGGGGACCCTGGCGGAGCTCCCCGACAAAAGTTGTTAAATAAACAGCTTTAAGTGGAGTAAAGAAGACTACTACTATCGACATCTTAGTCTGTCTTAGTCTGGTACTCAGATTTGTTCAAGATTTCAAGCCAAACACGTTATAAGTCATTTCCCAAACTCTATAATGGAACTTACGACTAACATTTTTTGAACAGAAATATTTGTTTACTGAAAAATGATTATCCAATGGAGGTTGAAGTTATTCATCTCATTTTATAGATGAAGAAACTATAGATTAGAGATAGTAGTGAGCTAATTAGTCCTTTATGGGATAAAATGCCACCATCCCTGGCATTCACTGCTATCTGCGGTAGGCATGTCTACCATTCTAGTTTCATGTCTTCAATCTTCACAAACATTTTTGGAACTTTTATTATTTCTTGAGAGACTCATACACACAGGGCAGAGCTGCTACTTGCTCTCCCTGATCACGAGGCGTCTGGGAGGGATGGCAGGTTTTAGCCCTGGCCCTGCACCCCAGCAGAGCCTTGCAAGGAGCCAGAGGAACCCCCACACCATGAGGGCTGCCATTTTCCACATCTGGACTCCCTCTCCTCAGAGCTCCACCCAGCAGAAGAGCTGATCACAGCCCGGCTTGTCACCAACCCACCCTGCAGCAGTCTTTTTCAAGGCCAGCCCAGGTATGCTGATCCAGAGACTCACGCACGCGGGCAGAGCTGCTACTTGCTCTCCCTGTGCCCAGCTGATCACAAGATGCCTGGGAGGGAAGCCGGGTTCTAGCCCTGGCTCACAATCCCAGCAGAGCCTCGCAAGAAGCCAGAGGAACCCCCCCATACCATGAGGGCCACCATTTCACACATCCAGACTCCCCACTCGCCAGAGCTCCACCCAACTTAAGAGCTGATCAGCTAGCCCAACTTCATCAATAAATGCTCGAGATTAGAGGTGACTACAAGAGTATCCCACCCTCAAGGCAGAGTCTGGCAAGCTACCCGTGCCGTATTTGACATGCCAAATACCATTAACAATTATAGATCTCTTCCCATGACCTGATGGAATGGTTTGAGGCTTTTTATGTTCCTGGAATGGGATGATGCCCTTGGGCTATCTCGCATGTGACAGGACATATTGAGATGTTACTGGTGCCCACATGTGCAAATCGATGATATATGGGAAGATAGTTATACAGTGACACAGTGATTATTTTCTACAAGTTGGCTCATGTTCTGACATGCCATTGCATAAGGAATTTAAGTAATTCCTATTGTGCTAAATATATATTTAATACAATTTAAAAAATGACTGATATCTATGTCCCTGAAAAGTCACTGTGCTTCATCACGGGAAATTTTTTTTTATTGTTAACACAATACCAAATGGAATTTATTGTGAAGAGCTAGTAGTAACTCCTGAGCATTGTTGGCTGTGAACCAAAAACAAAACAAAACAAAACAAAACAAAAAAATACCAGGGACATTGCATACACCATTAAAATTGTCATGGAACTTAGAAGTCAAGTTTCTAAATTGATCAAATTAAAGTCATGAACTTGTTGACTTCCGTAGTGTGGAACTGAGTTTATGGTTGAGTTACAACTGAATCATAAGTAGGACATTCCTCTGAATGAGAAAGTGAATAGAAACTGGATTTTCTTAAGCATGTTTAGGTCATAATTTTCCCACTACCCCAAAATTCCTTCCTATGAAAACTTTCCTAAGTCAGCATGGCATAAAGTTCTTTCTGGTAAAGTGCAAATGGAGTCACAGAATGAGAGGAAGCAGCTAGCAGCTACTTCTCTGCTGTCTGTGCATGATGTTGTCAGTGGATAAGTGCTTGGGATGTCAAGAATGGCTACATTCTCCATTAGCTTCTATGTAATGTAGACATTAAAGAACTTCTATGTTGGATGATAGATTTAGCTAATCTGGGAGATTTGGTGTTTTGCTCACTCCCAGCTTAATCTATTTAAGCCAAAGTTCATTCTAATGAGATCTCTCTTCTATGTAAACACTGCTAGAGTGTGTGGCAGTTACAGAAGTCACCTTGAATGAATAACTTCTGACTTATACATCTACTAAGACTGCTATGTTTTCTAGATTGGGCACAGCTCCTCTTTATACCCAGTGCACCCAGCGTGGGACAGTTAGAATTTACCAGAAGACTACCACCTTGGCTACATTGAGACTATAGAAAGGCTATAGGAAGGATCATACTAGTTTGCTCTCAAGCAGGCGAGTGTGACCCTTTCAGAATACGGAGTACAAGATACTCAGAGTCACCCTGGTGCAGATAATAAATAAGAAGGACCTTGTGGGTACCATCTAGATTACATGAAGCTCATGAAATTAAGATATATTACTTTATATCAATCAGACCTCTCTCTCTCTCTCCAGTGTTTTACATAAGAGATAATCTCGGGATTAGTCCTTGGCATAATCTTTGTTTATACCTGCAATAGGGTGTTGCACAGCTCTTCTACACACTGTATAGAGTTCTTTGTTGACATGACCCTTCCAGTTGGATTACTTTGGTGTACATAAGGGGACAGCTTTTGGATCCTTGGCTTTTGGCTTTTGGCCTTTGGCTTTTTGCTCCTGGGCCTTTTGCTCCTTCTTTTGGGTAGGACTCCTCTAGGGTGAAATCCTTTCTCTTTGGTGGGAGACAGGCTCTTTTGTATGGTCTAAGTTTGGACCAGAGCTAGAGTTTGTTCATTATATTGGATTGCTGTGGAAGAGCTTTTGTACTATTAAAAGCCTTTTTTGAAACTGCACCGGACTCGTGAGTTTTCATCTGTTCCCCGGAATCCTCGGAGGTAGAAGACAACTTCTGTCCTAACACTGTCTGGGACCCCAGCGGTTTCCCCGACATCTGGCTTCCCTGGGTGGGCCCGGCGGACATCGTTGGCCTAATCATCATCGAATAGATATCATCTGCATCCGAACCATGTGTAAAATGATTGATTTCTCGTGATACAGATATGTTGTATCTTTTATTGGGTCAGAACCATACATAGTCCAGTCAATGAAGTTCCTTTCTGAGAACTACTCTATCTTTTCACAAATCATCTGGGTCCTTGCGATTCTTAAACTGTACCTTTGTGTAAGGACAATATTTAATAGAGAAAGGGAAGAATATAATAGATTAAATGCAATCTTAAGGGACAAGGTTTACCGTGATTAAAGAAATAAGTGAGAATCATAAAATTACAGGTAGACTGGTCTTAAAGCTGGAGGACAGAGTTATTAAAAAAGTTTAAAATTTGAAAAGAAATTAGAAGAACAGGATTTAAAATTCAAAGAAAAATTAGGAGAACAGGAGAGTAAAATTATTAAACAGGATTCAAAAAAGACTCACAGACATGGGGCAGAGCTGCTACTGGCTCTCCCTGTGCCCAGCCGCTCATGAGGTGCCCAGGAGGGATGGTGGGTTTTAGCCCTGGCCCGCCACCTCAGCAGAGGCTCGAAACAAGCCAGTCGACGCCCCCACTCCATGAGGGCCTCCATTTTCTACATCCGGACTTCCCCTTCATCAGAACTCCGCCCAGCAGACCAGCCTATCACAGCCAGGCTCATCCAGATCTACCCTGCAGCAGTCATTTTTAAATCCGGCCCAGGTATGCTGATCCAGAGACTCACAGACATGGGGGCAGAGCTGCTACTGGCTCTCCCTGTCCCCAGATGCTCACAAGGCACCCGGGAGGGATGGAGGGTTCTAGCCCTGGCCCGCCACCCCAACAGAGCCTCACAACAAGCCAGATGACCCCCCTCCCCCTGAGGGCCTCCATTTTCCACATCCGGACTTCCCCCTCGTCAGAACTCCACCCAGCAGACCAGCCTATCACAGCCCAGCTCACGTAGCCTCTTGCAGCAGAGTGGTTCATCAATAAATACTTGAGATTAGAGGTGACTACAAAAGTATGCCACCCGCACGGCAGAGACTGGCAAGCTACCCGTGTAGTATTTGATATGCCAAATACCCGTAACAATTATAGACCTCATTCCCATGACCTCATGAAATGGCTTGAGGTTTTTTATGTTCCTGGAGCAAGCAGGTGCCCTTGGGCTCTACTTGCATGAGACAGGACATATGGAGATGCCCACTGGTGCCCGAGCAAATCGATGATGAACAGGCAGACAGTGATACAGTGATACAGTGATTCAAAATTAGAAGAACAGGAAAGTAAAACTATTAAACAGGATTTAAAATTTGAGGTAAAGTTTGAAGAGCATAAGAAGGATATCAGTAAGATAAACACTATCTTAGAGGGAGAAATCCACAGAGAGTTAGAATAGACGGACAGAAAGAGGAGGTTTGGAAGTTAGACATAAGATTGAAAGAACAGAAGGAAGAAATATATAGGAAACTTGGAAACTTAAACCAAGAAATGGATGTTTATGCAGGGAGATTTCTGATTTCATGACTTACCAATCAGGACCTAGTGCATACCCGATACTGAGGTGTGAACCAACTAAAAGCCATTCGCAAACACGCCCCATGGCTGTAGACTTGAAAAAGTTGTATACATTTCCAGCGAGAAAATCTAAAAAAGAATTCTAATGTGGCTGATAACTTAGAGGAGGAACAGGGAAACCCAGAGGAGGCAAATTCTCAAACTGAAAATCTCCCCGGAGTTAATACCTTCAAAGGGGAAGATGCTCCTATGACAGATACTACAAGCTCTGATGAGGAAGAAGGGAGGAACAGGTTAGCTCGTGCAGGCCCCAAAGAGCCTTGCAGTTCCTCTGGTGGTGAATCTAATAATAATCAAACAGCAAGCCCAGCAATCTTTCTCATGACCAATCTAAAGATAAAGTAAAACCGATTTATGAAGGCTTAAAAATTGAGTCAATAACCCCATTTAGGAAGGCTTGCGACAAGTTTGGAATATCAAGTCCTTATTCTTTAAAATATTTAGCTGATTGGAGCAAAAAAAAGAGTGGGTATTGTCAGACTTCGAAATGGTAGCCCATACTTGTCTGAACCAATCACAGTTCATGCAATGGCAAATGTGGTATGCAGTTGTGGTTAACATGAATATTGACACTTTAAGAAACACAGAACCTGGCCATAATATAACTTTTGCCATGCTGAAAGGTGAAGGTGAATGGCAAAAGAAAGAAAAACAAGTGACATTACCTGAACCTGTTTTAAGGTTTGTTCAAGAGAGACTGCATTAAAAGCATGGGAAAAAGTAGATGCTGACCCAGAATATCTAGGTAGCTGTACGAAAATTTACCAGGGTCCTAATGAACCATACTTTGATTTTGTTGGGAGATTAAGTGAGACAATCCACAGACAGGTTCAAGACCCATCCACTCAACAAATCCTAAAATGAACCTTAGCATATGAGAATGCTAATCAAAATTGCCGAGCAATACTATATAGTATTAAGGAAAAGGAAGACCTCATGGGATATCTAAAGGCCTGTAGAAATGTCGGTTTGGCCACCTATGGGACACAGAATGCTATAGAGGCTTATCCCATACAGCAGGAGGATCAGAAGAGGGGTGAAATGTCGATCAGCTTCAGGGAGAGAAACAATAATCCTCAAAGGATAAACAGTGATCAGGGAAAGTATGCTAATAATCACAACCCCACACCTTGGAGGTCCCCACCTGGACCATGCCCAAGGTGCAGGAAGGGAAAACATTGGGCCAGAGACTCTCGGTCTCTGAGAAGAAGTCAGCCTCAGGCTTCATCTGGACAGATAACCTGCTATAACTGCGGAGGGAAGGGGCACACCAGTAGAAATTGCCCATCTTCTAGAACTATCAATACAGGGCAACATCCTAATAATCCCTTTATGGGAAATATTACATGGATCCTTCCAGGGGATTCCATAAGCCCCACGGGCTCAAATGACACCTATGCCTCCCTCAACTGGGTGGGGGCCAGCCCCAGGCCCAGCTGAATCCAGGGGCACCCTCATTCGTCCCACCTGCCCAGTATCCTCCAAATCAGAACCCACAGAATTGCAATCAACAAATACTCTCCAGCTTACGACATCAGACAATGGCAGTCTTGACATTCTCTGCCCTAAGACTGTCACAATATACCCAAGTCAAGATCCTTATATGCTAAAAACAGGGATAAAAGGACCTACTCCCCAGGTAGTATGGGTTTAATTCAGGGGAGCGATTAGATGAAATTTAAGGGAATTAAGGTGCATTACGGACTTCTAGATCCAGAATCTCATGGAGAGACAGTACTGTCAATCTCTGTGCCAACTAAATAGACTTTTGAAAAAGGGGAACTGCTTGCTAGACTATTATTAATTTTTGAGGATCTGTCTAGTCAGTCCAAACACCCTAGAGCTGGTAGCTTAAACAGTATCAACCCTTCTGCCAACTTCATTGTTGGTTATAGAGCTGCACAGAACCAAGCCCACCAGCCACCTGCTAACTATCTAGTTGGGTACATTACCAGGGTTTCACAGGCCAAGCGGCCAATTATACCCATCAAAATTTATAAAAGGAAATTCTAAGGCATGTTGGATACAGGGGCAGACATGACCATAATCTCCGACCAAGTATCGGCCCTCTAACTGGGCCCTAAAGAGAGTGTCTCATAGCCTGAGTGGGGTAGGCAATATCTCCTCTTCTCTTCTCCAACAGAGTGTGAGATGGCTGCCGCGTATTGGCCCTGAAGGGAATGTAGCCATGGTCCAGCCTTATATAGCCCCTATGCCTTTAAATTTATGGGGTCGAGACATGCTGGAGCAGTGGGAAGCAGTGAATCACATACCTCGTCCAATCCCCCATTGGGCACCTGTTCCAGCTCTCTTTAACAAGCGTAACTCAGGGAGTAACCCTTTTTAATTGGGGCTGCAGTGGTTAAGCGCCCACCACCTATCCATATTCAGTGGAAATCTGACAAACCTATATGGACACCACAGTGGCCCCTCAATATCAAAAAGTTAGAGGCGCCCGACAAATCTAGTGGAAGAACAGTTAAATTCAGGACATATTGAGCCATTGTTTTCAGAATGGAATTCCCCAGTTTTTTGTGATACAGAAAAAATGAGGCAAATGGCGGTTGCTGATTGACATAAGGAATGTCAATTCCACAATGATCCCCATAGGAGCCCTGCAACCTGGGCTCCCCTCCCCAGCAGCTATTCCTAAAGATTGGCCACTAATTATCATAGACTTAAAAGACTGTTTCTACAACATACCTATCCACCCAGATGATCGTGAAAGGTTTGCATTTTCAGTTCCTTCCATCAATCATAAAGGTCCTTTACGTAGGTTTCAGTATTGCCATAAGGAATGACTAACTCACCAACAATGTGTCAACACTTTGTTGATGAAGTTTTGAGACCTACTGTTGTTAAATTTCCCAACGCATACATCATCCATTACATGGATGATACCTTGCTAGCCTGTGATAATTCCAAAGAGCTCCAAAGTTTGTATAATGAAGTAATGACAGTTTTCCCAAGCTGGTTTACAAGTAGCTATGGAAAAAACCCAGATGCAGCGTCCATATGAATATTTGGGCTATGCTCTTGACTGCACTACAGTGCGTCCTAAAAAAAATTCCCATTAGTAAAAAAGGCTCAAAACCTTGAATGAACTACAACCCCCAGAAGTCCGAGCGGAAGCAGAAGTAAATGGACATTTTGAATTCTCACACCGGCCTGTCTCCACCTCAGGTATACTCCCTGGGGTGTGCCGCTGGCAGGCGGGTGGCTGGGGCCGTGGTAGAGCCCCAGGTCTCGGCAAAAGGTGAACTACAACCCCCAGAAGTCCGAACAGAAGCGGAAGTAAACGGACATTTTGAACTCTCACACCGGCCTGACTCCACCTCAGGTATACTCCCTGGGGTGTGCGGCTGGCAGGGCGGGCAGCTGCTCACATGGCCACTTATTAATACAAAAACTAGGAAATTCAACACCAAGGGAAGGTTATACCCTCAAAAAAAAAGAAACAGTACACTAGAGGAATCTATTCCTGAACACTGCAACACCATGGGGAAACAACGCAGATCCCCAGCTCGAAGAACAGATGAAGGAATCGACCCTGAAGACTCAAAAAGGAATACAGATGTGCAAGATCTCACTGACAATGAAATTAGAGAAGAAATTGGTAGGATGTTTAAGGAGCTCAACGAAAAAATGGAGCAGATGTCCAATAAAATACAGGAGAACATAAACGAAGCAGTTGAAAGGGCAGTCAATAAATTATGGGAGGAAATGAGAGCAGAAATGAGAACCATGCAAATAGAAATATCATCGCTTAAAAACTTTTTCAGTAGATGAAATGAAAAACACATTAGGGGCTCTCAAGAGTAGGATGACAGCAGCCTAAGAAGAGAGAGATCAGTGAGACTGAAGATGAGCTGCAGAAAGCACTCAGAGAACTATATAAGATGGAAAAAGACCGGAAAATGGATCAGCAAAGGAACAGAGAACAATGGGATGAAGCCAGGCGGAACAACATAAGAATCATAGGAGTCCCAGAGGGACAGGAAAGTAACCCCAAGGAAATTAAAACAGTTAAAAACATCCTGCCTGAAAAGTTCCCTGAGTTAAAGAACGAAGGCATCCAGATCCAAGAAGCCTGTCGCGTACCAGCAAAAAGAGACCTATTCAAAGTAATGGATACCATAGACAGAGACATAGTTCTTCAGGCAGCAAGATCAAAGAAGGAAATTGTATACAAAAGGAGCATCCATCGACTTTCAGCAGACTTCTCAGAAGACACCCTCCAAGCCTGAAGGCAGTGGTGGGATATAGTAAAAAAACTCAATGAAATGAATGCCTCAACAAGAATTCTTTATCCAGCTAAACTCTCACTCATATTTGAAGGACAGATATACAACTTCTTGGATAAACAACAGCTTAGGAACTTTGTAAAAATCAAAACCAAGAAAAACCATTAAAAGAAGGACTGAAAGATCTACTATAAGACGAGACATAACACAAAAGAACAACCAACCTATACAGAAAGATGGCACAAAATCCCATGACAATAATCTCTCTCAATGTCAATGGTCTAAATGCACCAGTTAAGAGACACAGAGTGGCACAATGGATCAAAAATTGAATCCGACATTCTGCTGCCTTCAAGAAACACACCTGAACAATCAGAGCAAAGACAGGCTCAAAATAAAAGGCTGGAAAAAAAACCTTCACTCAAACAACCCGTACAAAAGGCTGGGGTGGGCATACTGGTATCCGACAACATAGACTTCAGGCTGAAGAATGTCAGAAGGGACAGTGAAGGTCACTTCTTAATAGTCAAGGGATGCATTTATCAGGAAGAAATCACGCTATTAAACATATATGCACCCAACAAGGGGCCAACAAAGTACCTAAAACAACTACTAATAGACTTCAAAGAAGACATTGACAGCAACACAATTGTAGTTGGAGACTTCAACACTGCTCTATCAACCCTGGATAGATCAACAAGATTGAAGCTTACCAAGGAAATACTGGCCCTAAAAGAAGAGATGGAAGGAAAAAAAGGGCGGGTAGACATATATAGGGCATTTCATCCCCAAAAAAGCTGAACACACTTTCTTCTCCAGTGCACACGGAACATACTCCAAAATAGATCGCATGCTGAGCCATAAATAATACCTCCATAAAATCAAGAAGATAGTAATTGTGCCAACTATTTTTTTCAAACCATGATGCACTGAAAATAGAAGTTAATTGTACACAAAGATGGAGACCAATACCAAGTACCTGGATACTAAACAGCTCACTGCTGAACAACCAGCAAGTCATAAAAGAAATCAAAGAGGAAATCCAAAGATTCCTGGAAGCAAATGAGACTGAAGACATGAATTACCAGAACTTGTGGCATACAGCAAAAGCAGTGTTAAGAGGCAAGTTCATAGCACTTCAAGCATTCATCAGAAGAAGAAAAGGCCATCACAAACAGTCTGACTTCACAAATTAAGATCTTAGAGAGTGATCAACAAAAAGGAGCCCAACCCAAGCAGAAAGAAAGAAATAATAAAACTTAGAGCAGAAATCAATGAGATGGATTGTCAAAAAACAATCCAGAAGATCAACAAAACCAAAAGCTGGTTCTTTGAATAAAATAAACAAGATTTACAAACTACTTGCAAGACTTGTAAGAAAAGGAAAAGAGAGAGAATCCAAATAAATAGAATCAGAAATGAAAACAGGGACATCACAACAGAAATGACAGAAATCCAAAAGATCATCAGAGATTACTATGAGAGCCTGTATGCCACAAAACAAGAGAACCTAGAAGAAATGGACAAATTCCTGAATTCCTATAGCCTCCCAAGTCTGCAACAAACGATTTGGAATACCTCAACAAACCTATGTCCACCGAGGAAATAGAATCGGTAATCAAAAGTCTCCCCAAACACAAAAAACCCAGGTCCAGATGGATTCACCAGTGAATTCTACAAAACCTTTAAAGAGGACCTACTCCCAATTCTCTTCAAGCTCTTCCGGCAAATTGAAGAAACAGAAACACTCCCAAATAGCTTTTACGAGGCACATATCACCCTGATACCCAAAGCCGACAGACATGTCACAAAAAAGAAAAACTACAGACCAATCTCCCTGATGAATACAGATGCTGAGATCTTCAACAAAATACTAACAAATAGAATCCAAAGAGTCATCAAAAAGATTCTACACCATGAAACCAAGTGGGATTCATCCTGGGAATGCATGGATGGTTCAACATCCGTAAGTCAATCAACATAATACATCATATCAACAAAAAGAAAACTAAAAACCATATGATCATATCAATAGATGCAGAGAAGGCATTTGAGAAGATTCAACACCCGTTCATGATAAAAGCTCTCCGTAAAATGGGGATTGAAGGAACCTAACTCAAGATAATCCAGACCATCTACTACAAGCCCACAGCAAGCATCATTCTCAATGGGGAAAAACTGAAAGCCATCCCCTTAAGATCAGGGACAAGACGAGGCTGCCCACTCTCACTGCTTCTATTCAATATAGTACTGGAAGTACTTGCCATAGCAATCAGGGAAGAAAAAAGACATTAAGGGCATCCAGATAGGAAGGGAAGAAGCCAAATTATCACTATTTGCAGATGACATGATATTATACCTGGAAAACCCGAAACTCTCTACCAAGAGTCTCCTAGAAATAATACATTCCTAGAGTAGAGTGGCAGGGTACAAAATCAATACCCAAAAGTCAATGGCCTTCCTATATGCAAACAGCGAAAAAGAAGAAAGGGACATTAAAGAAACTATTCCATTCACAATTGTGCAGCAGAGAATCAAATACCTAGGAATCAGTTTGACAAAGAATGTAAAGGATCTCTACAAAGAAAACTACAAA
>JAJIBD010008396.1:0-56071 GCA_021461705.1 Cryptotis parvus | reverse complement strand
GAATAAAGGGATGAATGGAGGATTACTTTGTGCTTAACCTCATGCTGGGGCATAAACTAAAAACGTTTTCTTCTGTGTACTATCATATCAGATTATGAGTGATTGCCATGTAGTTATTTATAATGAAATAAGTCAAAATGGAAAGTCCTCTAGTGGTACTGACTTGTTCAGATTGTGAGGATTTTGCCTAGTGATGGTTCCTAGTTCTAATGTTGAGCACAGAGAGAGGAAGAACTCTTCCTTTTCAGTCCAAGGTCTGTCTCCTTTTCTGTCCCAGGATGACAGTCACTGGGGTTCCATGGTTCGGGAAGTGCCTGAAGATTCCTGATAAGTCACCCAATGGCCCTGACCCCTGCAAAGGCCTAAAGGCAGGTGCATTATGACCCCCTTCGCTGCTGGTGAAAGCCTCTTGTGGAAGTCTCTATATTATACTTTGATAAGCCTCAAGATGTTTGGAAACAAATTAGTAAATATAACTTTCCATTTTGGGGAAAACTATGGAATAATCCTTGTGGGAAAGAGTAGTAAGAGCAAGTGTGAAGTGGGATATTCTGGAGAAACCAGATCTGAGAATGCAGGAGGCTGAATGCCACGCCCCAGAATAGCAAGCCAGGGGCTGACCAAGATGACTGTTGGTGATAGTGGTGATCTGTAGAACACAAAATTACACTCACGCAACTCCTGGAATATGGGGCCTTTGATAACCACCTTCATAGACAATCGTGTTTGAATAGGAGTTCAATAGTTTTAAAATTGAAATGCTGAGGGATTCAAGTTGCAGTGGCTCTTTGTGTGTGTATGTGTGTGTGTGTGTGTGTATGCAGTGAGAGGGACCATAGGAATGACACTCTAGTGGGGAAGTATATAAACAATAACATCAGTATTATTGTAAGGCACAATACCTCAGTAAGAATAACTGATCACTTAAAAAACTGAAATGTACAAAGAAAAAACAGCCAACCCCATCAAAAAAATGGGGAGAAGAAATGAACAGAAGCTTCCAAAAAAGAAGAAATTCGAATGGCCAAAAGGCATATGAAAAAGTGTTCTTCATCTTTAATCATCAGGGAGATGCAAATCAAAACAACAATGAGGTACCATCTCACACCACAGAGACTGGCACACATCCAAAACAGCAAGAACAACCAGTGCTGGCGTGGATGTGGGAAAAAGGGACTCTGATCCACTGTTAGTGGGAGTGCCGACTGGTCCAGCCCTTTTGGAAAACAATATGGGCATTCCTCCGAAAACTAGATATTGAGCTCCCATTTGATCCAGCAATAGCACTCCTGGGAATATACCCTAGAGACCGAAAAACACATAGCAGAAACACTATCTGTACTTCTTTATTCATCTCTGCGCTATTCACTATAGCTAGAATCTGGAAACAACCTAAATGCCCGAGAACAGATGACTGGCTAAAGAAACTGTGGTTCATCTACACTATGGAATACTATGCGGCTGTCAGAAAAGATGACAATATGAAATTTACCTGCAAATGGAGGGACATGGAGACTATCATGCTGAGTGAAATTAGTCAGAAGGAAAAGGACAGATATAGAATGACTGCATTCATTAATATGACATAAATAGATACCAGTGTTTTACTAAATGTGGGAAATGGTAATGGCAGATTAAGACTCACCATTGAATATACACAAAGAGACTTAAGTGATAAACTCTAAATACCTGCAGGGCTAGCCACAATGTGTAAAATAAGAGGCAGAGAGATGCAGAGACAGAGAGAGAGACAGAGAGAGAGAAAGAGAGGAAACTGGGGTACCTGCTATTAAGGCAGCATGGGGGGTGGGCAGGAGGGGGTAGGGTACATTGGTGGTGGAAATGGGGCACTGGTGGAGGGATGGGTGCTGGTATACTGTATTACCAAGAACCAATTATGATCACCTTTGTAATTGTATGTTTCACTGTGGTATAATAAAAAAATTAAAAAAAAAACTGAAATGTTATCACAAACACTAGAGTTACATCAACTCTAAGAGTTCATTCTCTTGGATACCAGGAGTGTTGAAAAATACCTCTTTTTAAGCAATTTATGACATCCTTAATAAATTAGTCTGAAACTGTGTTCTGTGGAACACTAGTTCTGCAGCCTATTAATGGGTACAAAAGAGATCTTGGATACTTCAGAAGTAGAAAGATCAAGCAAGTTTGGCCTCACAAGCGGCTGGGGAGGCTGGAACTCAGCTCGCCCCAGGCCCAGCTGACTATGGGGCCCCCAGGAGGGCAGATGGGTTTTGGGGAGTGGGCCATCACCTCTGGGGGTCCTGGAAGCAGCTAGATGAGACTCGCCCATCACTCTAGCCACCATTTTCGCTGTCCAGACACTGGGAAACTGCCTCACGACCAGATTAACAGAGCAAAACCAGTTTGAGCCCAGGTCGTGCGGCCGCTTGCGTCGTGGTCCATTAAAATAGTGGAAACAGTAATATCTTTTAATGCTCTGCATTCCACGAAGAGCAGGAAAGTTTGGCGGGAGGGAGAGATAAAGAGAGAAATGACATACAGAACCCGCCAAGTAGATGAGGTTTGGGAGGGGGAGGGAGGTGGGGACATTGGTGATGGGAGATGGGTTTGGGTGGAGGGATGGATGTTGGAACACTGTAGAACCAAAACTCTACATGAGCATCTTTCAACTGTATGTCTAAAATGGTGTAATAATATTTTGGGGGAAAATAATAAAATAGAAATTACTCCTGAAAAAAAGAAAGATCAAGCAAGTTTAGCAAGATTAAGCAAGTTTAGAATTTCTTAGAATTATATTTTAATATGAATTGTGGAGCCCTGAGAAAGGTACAGAACTTCTGAGTATGTATGCAAAGGCTAGTGAACTGAAAAAAAAACAAATTTGGAGAATACTGAGCTAGTATGACCTCAAAGTATTAACATTTAAAATACAAGACAAACCAGTTCTCAGTGAAAAGGACTGTTAGAACCTTATTATTTCTAGCCCCTCTAATTTTATGTCCCTAAGTAGAATTGTATCTCATTTTGCAAATAAATAAAACCAATTTGTGTTCTAAAGCTATTTTAGCAAGATACATAAAACGGGCATGGCATTTTAAGCAACTTAGGTTTTTTTTCCTTTTAAAGTCAACATTACTACAATTGGGCTTTTTTTTTTAAATCAAGCTAAAACCAAAGCAGTATCTGGACAGAACTCCTTAAGTATTTTAAAATCAGTTATTTTCCCCTTTTTTGGGAGGTGGTGCACAGAGGTCCAGAGGGCTTACTTCTGGCTCTGTGCTCATGGATCACTCCTAGAGGGTGGGGATCATATGGGATACCCTGGGTCAAATTTGGCAAGTGCCCTCCCAAACTGTAGTATTGCTCTGGCCGTTTTTTGCAAAATGATTACATCTAAGGTATTTCAGATACTTTTGTTTTTCAGTCCACATTCTGTTCCACTCCACATATGCCCAAATCAATGTGGTTTTGGTGATGCATCTACAACTCTGTGATGTATTTTCAGGATGTCTTTGTAAATCCTCATTCATACCTTTCACCTAACTCTCTACGCCACTTGAATAAAACTTTCTCTCATCATCTCCTACTGGTCTCCGACTCCTTTAGCTTCTATCACCAACCAAGATCCTACTGCACTACTGTCCCCCTTTCATACTCACACATGCTTGGTTCATGGCTTTTGGGTTTTTTTTTTCCAAATTACCTACAAACTAGGAATTATAGAAAATTAATGAAATTACATTTTGAAAGTTTTTACTTTTAGTTTTGGTGTGTGTGTGTGTGTGTGTGTGTGTGTGTGTGTGTGTGTGTGTGTGTGTGTGTGTTTCGGGCCACACCTGGTGGTACTCAGAAGTTACTCCTGGCTCGGCATAAAGGAATCACTCCTGGATAGCTCTGGGATCACATGGGGTGCCGGGATAGTATTCGGGTTAGTTGCATGCAAGGCCCCCAATTTTTCACATTTCTTTCTGTTCTTGAATTAATTTTTCCTTAGTGTCTACGGCAAGAACAAGTTTTATTAACAGTTGGGTCTGAATCAATTTAAACTTAAATTTAGTTTAAACTACATCTCGGAAAAGTAACTTTTTTGTAAGAAACGTGGGAATTTCACTCACCTGGATTGCTAC
Source organism: Cryptotis parvus (assembly GCA_021461705.1). Classification (NCBI taxonomy): domain Eukaryota; kingdom Metazoa; phylum Chordata; class Mammalia; order Eulipotyphla; family Soricidae; genus Cryptotis; species Cryptotis parvus. The sequence goes on along the minus strand of JAJIBD010008396.1, from coordinate 51,959 downwards.
ACCATATTTATTTTATCGGTAAAGTCTTAGTTTATAATTTCTGTTAAGTTCCAAAGTGTTTGTAAAAGAGCCTTAGGACTATTTTTTGTACAGATTCAATACATAATCTGAAAACCTATCTGGCTACAGGAATTCCCGCAGCAGATCTCACTTTTACACACTGCAATAGTGTGCTTAATTTCAGAATAAGAACAGCTAACGTTACTGGTGTAAAGAGAGCTCTCTAAAATGCAATCTAAGTTTAAATTTTAACTCACAACTACACCTAACACAGAACACCTAATTTATAAGACAGAAGGGATTTTGCAATGGGGTTTAAATGAAGGATTTTGGGAAAGAGACTGTATCCCAGAGTGTCTGGGTGGGTCCAAGGTAATCCTGAGTATCTTCAGGAGTCCTCAGAGGTTGGAAGATGCTGTACTGAGCTTGTAAGAGTGAAGAGCCTGGGGTAAGGAATGTAGGTAGTTTCTAAAAAGCTGGAGAAGGAAGAAGCGCAGACACCCTTAGATCCTTGGGGAGGAGCCAGCCTTACCCCTTGCTAGGGACTTCTGTGTGATCAATAACTGTAGAGCAATGAATTTGTGCTATTTTAAGCCAGTCTTAAATTTTGGTAATTGTTGACTGCAGCAAAAGGGAACTAATACAGTAAAACATAGCTCAATGTACCTTTAAAAAATACAGGTTTAAGTGAATTTTAGAGATAACACATTTAAGTATGATACTGAAAAACAGCTTGCTTTAGCTAAACTTTGGGCTAGAAATATTTGTTTATTATATAATTAAAGCTAAATCTACTTTTATTGAAATATGTTATTTGTACATTTTTACAGTAATACCTCCTAACAATTTCTGTGGAGGAGAAAGGATAATCTAAAATTACAAAATATTTAGCATATTCCTAGTACTTGGAGCCAGACCTGGTGATGCTTAGGGGGTTGCTCCTGGCTCTGCACTCAGAAACTATTCCTGGCAGTGCTCAGGGGACCATATGGGATGCTGGGGATTAAACCTGGGTCGGGAATGTGCAGAGAAAGCATGCTACCTGCTGTTCTATTGTTCTGGCACCAAACTTTCAATAATTGGTAGTTACTATTCTGTAATGTATAAGTTACTGAGTAGTATGGGAAATTGTTACACCAGAATATATTAAAATATAGTATAAAAGATTTCTTTCTATAATTCCCAACCATTATGGAGTAGTTATTATCTGACCCAATCTCAAAAAGATTATTTGATCATTTATAAATATATGTATATTTGCATATATGCAAATTTTATCTGCAAAAATACTTTCCAGTATTTGCTTTAAACTATTGGAAAATTAAAAGTATTAATCTGATGTATGTCACATCCTTGAAGTAGTCTGTGATCAAATTACCTGAAAAAATACCTTCTAAATCTTATTTCTATATAATGAGCATCTGCCTAACCTGTTTTTCTGTACCCATTTTAGGATCCATGTAGGGAACTGGCTCGTTGATTGTTCTCGCATTTGTGTTAATGAACTTAGCATAATATATACGTCCCCTTCTGGCAAAGGGTTTTGAATTTTGTATGTTCTTTTCACATTCTTTTTCATGTTTGATTTCTTTTCAGTTATAACAGGATCTTCTATTTTATGCTGTCTGAAAAACATAATTTAAAAGTAAATCATTTATTCCAATGAGTATTTCGGTACTGAATCATATCAAATTATATAAATTTTAGATATATCAGCATTAGTCAAGACAATTCAAGCTTTGTTAACTGTCACGAGGTTTATACTATTAAAATGGGAAAGGTATGCTATTGGTGAGACAAAGGTAATCATGTTAATACTGATCATTCACAACAATATACAGACACAAAGTAACAACTGATCATTCATAACAATATACAAATACATAACGTAATTAAAGAATATTGCTTGAATAAAAGAGCAGTCAGTTGAGTATGCTTACAATCTTGTTTGTAATTTCCTATAAAATACAAAGTGGGAGGTAGGTGCCTCCCAAATAGAGCTCCCAGACCCAGGGGCCACTTCTGGGTGATACTTGGCTGGTCTAGCTGTATGGGTCTGAATTTTTGGTATTCAGCCAGGATCTGCTGTGCTGCTCAGACAGGTGGCTGCAGGGCCCACCAGGGGCTATATCCCAGGTGGTCTGCTGTTGGATGACAGATTTAGCTAATCTGGGAGCTTTGGTGTTTTGCCCACTCACAGCTTAATCTAGTTAAACCAAGGTTCATTCTAATGAGACCTCTCTTCTATGTAAACACTGCTAGAGGGTGTGGCAGTTACAGAAGTCATCTTGACTCTGAATAACTTCTGACATACATCTACTAAGACTTCTATGTTTTCTAGATTGGGCACAGCTCCTCTTTATACCCACTGTACCCAGGATGGGACAGTTAGAATTTATCAGGAGACTACCACCCTGGCTACATTGAGACTATAGGAAGATTATAGGAAGGATCATACTAGTTTGCTCTCAAGCAGGAGAGTATAACCCTTTCAGTATATGGAGAAAAAGATACTCAGAATCACCCTGGTGCAGATAATAAATAAGAAGAACCTTGTGGGTACCATCTAGATTACATGAAGCTCATGAAATGAAGATGTATTACTTTATATCAGCTCTCTCTCTCTCTCCAGTGTTTTACATAAGAGATAATCTCGGGATTAGTCCTTGGCATAATCTTTGTTTATACCTACAATAGGGTGTGGCACTGCCCTTCTACACTCTGTTTAGGTTTCTTTGTTGACAGGACCCTCCCTGGATTACTTTGGTGTATATAAGGGGACTGACTTGAGGACCCTTCACTTTTGGCTTTTTGCTCCTTGGCTTTTTGCTCCTCGGCCTTTTGCTCCTTCTTTTGGGTAGGACTCCACTCAGGTGAGATCTTCTCTCTTAAATGGGAGACTCATTTTATGGTCTAAGTTTGTATGGTCTAAGTTCTGACCAGAGCTAGAGTTCTTTCATTATATTGGATTGTACTATTAAAAAGCCTTTTTGGAACTGCGCTGGACTCGTAAGTTTTCATCTGTTCCCCGGTGTCCTCGGAGGTAGAAGAAAACTTCTGTCCTGACACTGTTGGGAACACTGGCAGTGTGCCTGACAGTCTGCAGACTATGTATTGCCAGGGATTAGCTGGGGCCTGTGTGGAAGGAAGTTCCATAGGCAAAGCATGTGCTCCTGCCCTCTGTGCCATCTCACAAGCCCCTCGTTTGTAGATTTTAATGCATGTGGCTAATATGCTGATTTTAACTCATCTACTCTAAAAGTTATTAATAGACTCAGTCATTTGGACAACCTAGTTTTGAAACCTCATCTGGAAAATTTATAATAGGTAACAAATCATCTCTATTACTTATATTTTTGTTTTGTTTTTGGGGACCAACATGGTGATGCTCAGGGCTTCCTCCTGGCTTTGTGCTCAGAGGTCTCTCTTGATGGTGCCTCAGGGGACATATAGGGTGCAAAGCAAAGTCTCAGATCAGGTGTGTGCAAGGCAAGCCTCTTACATGCTGTTCTATGTCTCTGGCTCCTGCTGTTTATCTTTTTAAGATCCCTGAGCAGACAATCAGTACAATTAGCTCAATATAAACAGTTTTCGCTTCTAAACACTACATTAATATAAGCATAAAAATTCTTTTAGTGAAGTGTTTTATAAGGAAATGATTTATAGCTGTTTTTCTCCTTTTAAAATGTATGATATTAAAAATGTGGCATTAAAAATTTCATGTGTTTGCTGTTGGTGGGAATGTCGACTTGTACAACCTTTCTGGAAAACAATATGGACATTCCTCCAAAGACTAGAAATTGAGCTCCCCTTTGACCCAGCCATACCGCCCCGGGAATATACCCTGGAAAGCCAAAACACACAGCAGAAACACAATCCGCACTTTTATTTTCATAGCAGCACTATTCACAATAGCCAGAACCTGGAAACAACCAGTATGCCTGAGAACTGATGACTGGATAAAGAAACTGTGGTACATCTACACAATGGAATATTATGCAGCTGTCAGAAAAAATGAAGTTATGAAATTTTCCTATAAATGATGGACATGGAGAGAATCATGTTGAGTGAAATTAGTCAGAAGGAAAGAGAGAGACATAGAATGACTGCATTTATTTGCATGACATAAATATACCAGGTGATCTTACCAAAAGTGGAAATTACCACAAGCGCATGGGAGTCAGAGGTTTGGTTAGATAGAGAAGGGAACATGTGTGAATAAATGTCTAAAGGTCTGATACCAACATAGAACTGAGCATTAAATAGACAAAAAAATGCCAATGATGGCTTCTAAGTGTATGTAGTGCAACCCACAATGTGTGGGAGAAGGAGGAGAGAGAGAGGGAGAGGAGAGGAGATAAAGAACCTGCCATTTAGGCAGGATGTGGGAGGGGGAGGGAATTGGGGACAAGGGTGGTGGTTGAGGGGCACTGGTGGAGGGCGGGGTGCTGGAACACTGTGTGACCGACACCCCCAAGTGTGAACAACGTTGTAATTGTATATCTCACGGTGGTATAATAAAATGTTAAAAAAAAATTCATGTGTTTGAAGAATTTGAGTATTTCTTACACAGAATCAAAGTCCTGAGCTATGAAAAAGAACAGAGAATGTCATTAGAAGTTTCTAGAGCAAGTGACCAGTTCTGTTTAGCCTTGAAACCCATCAAACACAACTCTTGCTTTACTTCAAACCAGTGAGGTCATGGACCAAAGTGACATCACAGTGGGCACTTGTCTTGCTACCTGGTCAACCTCGGTTTAATCCCGGCACCCCATATAGTTACCCCCCAACCCTGCCAGTCCTGAGTGATCGCTGAGCAGAGCTCTACCAGGAGTGAGCCCTGAGCACTGCAGGTTGTGGCTCCAGAACAAAAGCCAGTGAGGTCCACCTGCTCTGTTGCATTTTTCAGTTAGAATATCCAAAGGGTCTGCATTGCAAGTACAATAAGTTGCCTCCTCCTTGACTCTAAGGCTGTGTGATTCCCCGCCCCCCCACACCCCCCCCCCACACACACACTCAGGCTTCATTACTGGAGCCAGTTGACCTTCCCTAGGGCTCTGAACCATCCCCTTCATTCCCAGGACATTTGCTTGGAAGCCCTCTCAGCCTAGAGGTCTGTCTTCCTGCACAGTGCCCTCCTGATGATTCAGCTCTCGCCTTAAAAGCTATCTCTCCCGAGCTTTCCAGGATTCTACACCCCTTCCTCAATGTACCATTTTAATACTTGTCCGTGACTTTCATTACACTGAGTATGATTTATAATTTATACGTCTAGTTCCCCCTCCTTTTTGGAAAGGTGCCATAGATACCCTTTCCTACTAATACATTCCATGAAGGAAAAAAAAGTTTCATTCATGGTCATGTATGTACCCAACCTCCAGACAAAACTCCTGTTGACTGCCAAAACGTTTTGCAAATCTGCCAAAACATATTATGAATTGGTTTTAACTGCATATACCCAACTCTTACTCCAAAATACAATGTTCATACCCTTGGATTCACATTCTCTATATCCCAACAAAAATTATTTTCTGCAAGGATTTGGAAAAATGGATTACTGCCAAAGCATTAAGAACTAAGACTTTTTTTCTTTGACCTTTCCAGGTAAGTATTTAAAAGCTATAATTGACTTTGTAGCCTTCCGGCATCTTTTTTTTTTTTTGGCTTCTCATAATTGGAATCCAGTAACACGGCAATACTGGTATCAACTCGGACTTACATGAAAGAGAGTGGAGCGTGAGTGCAGCAGGTAAGGCGCTTGCCTTGCATGAAGTCTCTAAGCCCTTTCTTCTATCCTCAACACTTCAGATGGTCCCCTGACTGCCAGATGTGATCCCTGAGCCCAGAGCCAGGAGTAAGACCTGAGCACCACTGTGTGCCTGCTACCCCCTAAAACAAACAAACAAACAAACAAAAGCGAAGAAAGTGCCCATTTGCACACCTGTGCACTTAACTACTTGTGTTGTGGATGGCTCTAGACTGATACATAAGCACAAAGTATAATTCTGCCAACTCTCTCAGGCACACTACTAAGCTCCGGAATCTGCAGATCTGAGTAGGGATCCCCACTCTGCCACGGGCTTGCACAGGACAGCAGCACCCTTCTTCCCAACATATTTGGGTTCGGCTGATCCAGCGCTGTTTGAGGTACTGAGACCACAGGATGGACAACAAAATCCTCCTGCCCTCACGGAGTTCACGTTCTAGTGGGAGTCGGAAGGTATGAAACGCTGCCGGGTGGGAAGAAGGGAAAGGGGTCGCTGAGCAAGGGCAGGAGGGAATGAACCCTTTCGGGGTGGAGGGTTGTTGAGGTTCCGGTCCGCTCCGGGCCCGCGGGAGTCCCGAGCATGCTGTGCGGCCTCGACTGGGGGACGGTTCTCCCTGTGCCACACCCGTGGGGACATTTCGCGGGTCACAGGCACGCCCCGGTAGGCGCGGAAGGGGCCCCGATGGCCGGCGCTGTTCCCGGATCCCGAGCCCGGCACGCGGTGGCGCGTGACTGCAGTGACTGAGGCCCGCGGGACCGAGTCCCCGCGGGAGAGCCCGAGACCAGAGAGGTGGAGCGGGAGTGGCCGGGACTTACTGCTGCTCGTCTTCCTCTCCCTTCATGGGCTCCTACGGCCTGACACGAGGCGGTGAGGAGCTTCACGGGGCCCACTGGGTGGGAGACGCCCCCGCCAAGAGAGGGGGCGCGCTAGAGCAGTGACTGTGAGGGCGCGTTGCTAGGCAACAGCGTCCCAGGGCGCCACCCACGTGGGGGAGGGGGCGGCGCGCGCAGGCGCTGTCTGTCAGCCCGCCCGGCCCCCGGTTCCCGGCCCCCCGGCTTCAGGTCCCCGACTTCCCGCTCCCCACTCCCGACTCCCAGTCCGGGCTCCCGGCTTCCCGTGCCCGGCTCTCGGCTCCCCGCGCCCGGCCCTGGTCCCAGCTCCCCACTCTGGCTCGAAGCTCCCGGCTCCCCGCCCCGCCCGGCCCCGGCTCCGGGCGCCGCCGTGTCTGCGGGGCTGTGGGCGAGTCTCCGCCCCTTTCCGGACCCTCCCGAATCTCGGCCGCCAGCGTTCCAGCTGGGCTTGGGCCTCGCTGGGGTCAGGCCCGCAGGGTATGGGGGTCCCCTTACTCGGCCCAAGGCTCTGGAGCCTGGGTTAAGCTGTCTAGTGTCCCTGCTCGGTTCCAAAAGTGCGGGAAGGCTGCAAAGAAACTCTTCCCGTTATCCATTAAATACCGTGCTAGCCCCATTGGCTTTCCTGGGACTGCCATGTATATACTGATAAAGCTTGGCCGTGCATCGTACAAAGGAGGCTTCCCACGCTCCGCAGAGGGTGAAGGGCCACTTGGTGGTGGGGCTTGTACGTGTGGCGCGCGGCCCAGAAGAGCAAACTCGGGGAAGCCCTTGATGACTTGCTTCCTCCTCCTGCCCTGGAATTTCTTACCTCATTTCCCAACTGCCTTCAAATTTCCACTTACAGCGCCAGATGTCTTTGGCACCTGTCATGGTAACATACATTCCCTTGGATAATAGGAAAAGAAAAATTCTTACTGAATCGACTTCCATATATCAGAACATGTGTGCCCATGGCTTTGTAAGCTGAGTCACCATTAGTGAGGTTGTATTTTCCATCTACCTTGGTGATCAGTGTCAGAGGGCAGAGATTGGTCCTAATAAAAAATCTAGGTGGTGATGGGGACCCTGCATGGTGCTGAGGCTGGACCCTGGGCAGGTGAGGGCAGAGTAAGGGTGGTGTCTAGCTCTTGCTTTATACAAGTAATCTAAGTGCCATGGGGATGGGGAACGTATGAAACTAAGCTGAATACCTTGTTTCTCAGACACCAAGATGTGAAACTTGGCATAAAGGTGTGTGTGTGTGTGTGTGTGTGTGTGTGTGTGTGTGGATGGTATGAGTTTTGGAGTGGGGTAGCTGAGTAGTAAAAAATATGGGGAAAAATAGTTTGAAAATGGAAATCAAAGGGAGCTGACCCGACTTCTCCGTGGGCATCGATGATGCCCTGTACTAAGCACACCTCATCTTATACCCTTGCCAATAAGCTGGGCTGTGGGCTTGGGAACAGGCAGTGTTTGGAACCTGCTCCACCACTGTGGCTCTTTAACCTGGGACTAACCTGGAACCCAGCTTCTTAAATTGTGCCTCGAACACACATGGCGTTGCCTAACTGAATAGGGGGTGACAATCTTAATCTTTTAATCTTTAAAATAAAATGCTCTATGCTCTATTATCAGTAAATGCTTCACATATATACCTAAAGCTTGTGGGTGAAAGGAGTCCAGAGTGAAAGAGTTTGAGCTCTGAGGAGAAAGACTAGATGTGCTGTGTAGGGTTACCTCTGACGGAAAAACCTGGGTGTGTGTTGTGTGGAGTAGATGATTTAATGCAGGCAGGTACTGAGAGGAGAGACAGCCACATTGTAAGTACTTTTTCATTATTGTCACTTGTCTTCCCATTGTTAATCAATTTGCTTGAACGGGTGCCAGTAAGGTCTCCATTCGCTGGGAATGAGATCCATTATGGTTACTGTTTTTGGCATATCGAATATACCACGGGTAGCTTGCCAGGCTCTGCCAAGGCTTTGGGTACATCCCAGGGGGCCCAGTCTTTTCTGTCAGACCATCAACCATCCAGGGCCCACGGAGCAGAGCCCTGGGTATAGACAAGCCTGTCTCCCTGTCTGCCACCTGCTGTTGCAGCGGAGCACTGCAGCCACACCTGCGACACCCTCAAGGGGCAGGTTTTTCATTATTAGCTTTTAAAAAATAAACTCGCTTTTATTGAGGCCTGTTGTTGATTCTACTTGTCATGCCTAAGTCCTTCCAACACTACCTCATCTGTGTTTTCCTCCATGCACCTGTGCCCTGGGCCCCTCCCAGGCACTCCCCACCCCGACCATGGGAGCTCAGTTCTAGAGACAAAATCTCTAGTTCCATTGTCCTTAGCCATTTGTGTTCCCTTTCCGTACTTCTTTATATTGCATATATGATAGAGAACTTTTTTCTTTCCACTGGACAGTACGAACACACTGTTCTTTGTAAGGAATCCCCATACTGTTTTTCCATGAAGGAAGAATCAGACATTTCCAACAGTGAAAGAGGACTCCTTTTCACCACAATCCTGCCACCATTGCAAACCAAATTATTAACATTCTCCAAAAGAGGAACCTAATTCACAAAACCTCTCACATAAGTTATGACACTACCAGCTTTAAAAAAAGCCCACCACCTTGAAATGTTATGTCAATTAGAGGTGAAGACCTGCTCTGGTCAACTCTTTCTCACCACCCTGGTAAAGTTGGAATTCCTGCACACTGTGGGGCAGCTGAACCCAGGACACTGCACCCCGCACAGATGAACTGGGGCAGTTCCCTGGAGCTCTGAGGTCAATATGCCAGTGGAGTCATATAGAGAAGAATAAAGAGCCGGAGGCTGAGGAGGACAGTCTGTGTGATGCCCAGAGGATGAAGTTACCCTGTTTCCACTGGAGGATGATTGGTCTATTAGGATAATTTTGCAGGCTGAAAAGAAATTGAAACTCACTGCTAAAGTGAAAAGCACATTTGGTCCCTTGTAAGAGAGTGTTTTGATGAGACTTTCCAATCAAACTTTCCCATCAGGCTAGTTTTCTAGCCTGGGGTTAGAGTCCCACTGTCCAGGCTTCTTCATTCTTGTCAGATGTCAAGGGATTACCCAACATGGCTGGTAACCTGTCCCAGACTACAGACTACCATTTGTTTATTATTTTGGACTTATTCATGAAACGTGTATTTATGAATATCTTGTTTCCAATCCAAACTGTGGGCATCTTAGGAACAGTCAGCTCTGAAAACCAATGTATATTTATAATTTGAAAAACCTGTTTTGCGTTATTGGTCCTGTCATGTCAAAGTGGCATCCTCAAATTCAATCGTATACATACCATGTAATACTCTCAGGTCTTGTTTTTGGATAAGAGACAAATGGTTCATTTTTAAAATGTAGCTAACTAAAGAATTTCTAGGAAGAATTTAAACTGGTATCTGAAGTTTGACTTGCCCAGCAGTGATACCCACATTTACCCACACCAATGAATCTGCTGTTTTAGGGCCTGGCAGCTCTGAACATCCAGAGTTACTCACGTTTGCTGATTTTGAAGATAGTGGCTGTCCCTCTCATCCCTAATGTTTTCAAATAGTGGATGAAACAATCAAATGAATGGGACATTGATGTTCATTTTAAAATCCCTGTTAAGCTGCAGCTAACCAGAATGCTGATGTCTCAGAGGTATTATTCAGACTGTATTTTGTAAGCACTAGTTAGGCCCAATACGAGATTGGCTTGCTAAATTCAAGCAGTTTGGTATGAAGGATCTGGATGGCAAGGTCACAAATAGATTGGAAGAATTTATACTGTGCCTCCTAATATGAATATTTTAATTTTCATCCCATTTTAGGTTGACTAAACTGATTTTAATTTTATTTTATTTTATTTTATTTTTTTGAGAAAGAGTCCACTTCATATAATAAAGAAATATGCATTAGCAAATCACATTGAGTATTCTTATTCATGTACTCTCTGAAGTATATCTAATAGAAATAACTTCCTTTGATGATGAAAGTGTTCTCTAACTGTGCTATTCACACTTACCATATGTACAATGGAAGAAACAAGGTTTCAATTTTACTCATTTTAATTTTAAGTGATTTGTATTTTAATAACCTTGTATGGAGAACTATAAAGTAAGGTCATCAAAGAATGACTGGATGGCCAAATTCAAGCATGCTCATTTATTTTTATGCTGTTCTTTGTTACTTTTTCTCTATAAATGAAACAGTTACCTGAGGACTTATAAGGCCAAAAACTAACTTGGTACCGGTTTTGGTAATATTTGGGGAAAGTCCTGCAATTTCTTAGTGAGATATGATTTTAATTTTAACTGTATTATATTAAAATTTAGCTATGGCAGAGCCTGGCAAGCTACCCGTGGTGTATTCAATATGTCAAAAACAGTAACAATAATTGACCTCATTCCCAATGAATGGAGATGTTATTGGTGCCCACTCGAACAAATCGATGAACAACGGGAAGACAAGTGATATTAAAAATTATATGAGGGGACTGGAGGCGATAGCCCAGCGGGTAGGGCGTTGCCTTGCACGTGGCCGGCCTGTGCCAGCCTGGGTTCGATCCCCATCATCCCATATGGTCCCCCGAGCACTGCCAGGAGTAATTCCTGAGTGCAGAGCCAGGTGTAGCCCCTGAGCATTGCTGGGTATGACCCCAAAAAGAAAAGAAAAATAATAAAAATTATATGCATCCATACACACAAAGATCTGTCTTAAAATTATGATATATCAATAGACAAATAATGGCGAATTTTAACATTTAACTGTTTATATTTTCAGAGCAACCCATACAGATATTCCTACTTAGATCTACCATGGCACAGAAAAAGTAGTATTGTAAAGAAGTTACTGATTTTTATTTTAACATGAAAACTTGAATATTTCATAAGATGAGATTTTCATTTTGAAGCTTTGGTGATAAACTAACTTCCTGTTTCTAGTCTAATAGAGTTGAATTCTTAAAAAAATTAAAAATTAACACTACCATTTATCATTTCAAATTTAGGTCTCAGGAATTAAATTATAAATTTTCTGTAAGTTTTCCCTTATTAAAGGAATACATGCTTGCCAAAGAAAAAATTTAAATAAAGCACAATTCATTTTTTTAAAATATTTGGGGCCAGAGCAATAGCCCAGCGGGTAGGGGCGTTTGCCTTTCTTGCGGCAGGCCCATGCCTTCCTGGGTTCGATCCCAGGCATCCCATATGGTCTCCCGAGCACCACCAGGAGTAATTCCTGAGTGCAGAGCCAGGAGAAAACCCCTGAGCATTGCCGGGTGTGACCCAAAAAGCAAAAAAAAAAAAAAAAAATTATTATACCACTGTGAGATACACAATTACAAAAGATGTTCATAAAATGTTCATATTTGGGTTTCGGTCATACAGTGTTCCAGCACCCATCCCTCCACCAGTGCCCATTTCCCACCACCAATGTCCCCGATTCCCTCCCCACTCCCCTAGCCTGCCTCTATGACAGGTTCTTTATTTCTTTCTCTTTCTATCTCTTTCTCTTTTCCTTCCCTTCCACATTGTGGATTATAATACATACATCAAAAGGTTGCCATGTGTATCTTTTTGCCAGTATTTAATGCTCAGTTCTAGGTTGGTATTAGCACTTTCGATAATTATTGGCACACTGTTCCATTCTGTCTTACCTAGCCTCTGACTCCCACACGTTTGTGATCATTTTCACCTTTGACAAGACCTCCTGATCCATGCTTCACCTGAACTTGGATATTGGTATCATAATATGTACATAATAGGGTCAAATGGAAATGTTATAGGGTGCACGTGATAGGGTCAAATGGAAATGTACTGGCACCCGCTGGAGCAAATCGATGATTAACGGGATGTCAAGTGATCAAGTGAATATGTACATATATATTTATGTCATGCAAATAAATGCAGTCATTCTATATCTGTCTTTTTCCTTCTGGCTAATTTCACTTAATATGATCCTCTCCATGTCCATCCATTTATAGGCAAATTTCATAACTTCATTTTTCCTAACAGCTTAAAGCACAATTTAAATAATAAAAATTTCAGTAAAATTAAATTTTTCCAGTTAGAGATGAACTTTCCAGTTTCAGTGACTAGGTTCCCACTTTCCCTTTATCTCGGTGTTGCATAAGGTGGTAGTTGCCAATCAATGGTGAACTCAATGAAGGTGCTAATTGCATCTTCTGCTCCTGCAGCCTGGAGATTGCAGCAATATTCCAGCTCACTTCATCTGTTCTCCCTTTCTTAAGGAGCATGGTCCTATTCTGCCTGTTGGCCAATGTCTGAAAACACCTTCATATATTTTGCCCAGTACTCAAGCTGTTTGACCTGGGAAATAAAACCCAGTGGAATTTGCCACTTTAATAGCATAATTTAAATCACTTTAACAATAGACTTGATGATGATCTACTATCATTGTTGAAGCTCTAGGAGAGATATTTCTTTTATTTACTTCAACAAATAGTATTGAGTATTTACTACAGAATTTTGAATGTTACAATTATAGTACAACATAAAAATGCATAAGCTCCTGTCCCAATATAAATTACATTGGGACCAAAGAAAAGCAATGAGTAACAGTTTAGATAGTGGTAACACCTTACTTAGGTGAAGTAAAATAAATAGTAAAATATTTGGAAATTTTTAAAATTGAAAGGGAGACTGAGAAAGTACTCTTAAATAACTAAACTTTTACCTAAGACTTGAAAGGTGTGAAGGAGTGCCATGGCTGAGAGAAGAGCATCTAAGTCAGACACAGATTAAGTGAAAGATTAAGTTAGGATGCTGAATATTCAATGACCCATAAAGATGTCCACGTGGAGGGAATAAGGGCAAGCCAGAAGAGTTGAGGTCAAAGACTTCATCAGGGTCGCCGATCATCAAGAACCCAGCAGGTCACTAATTATTTTGGTTGTTACTTGTAGTCAAGTCCATTGCAACCGGATTTTGAGTGACATGATCTGATTTGTTTGAGTACATCACTTGATCCTATTGAAGATAGACTAAAAGAGGGTAAAGACAAGAAGTTTAGTTAAGAAACTAGTGGTCAACCAATTGTGTTTAAATATATATTACAAAAACTGTGAACAAAAGAATATGGTATGGTCTAATGAACCTCTCTATATCCACTTTAGTAGTTGTTAACTCATTTGAAACAAAGAGGTAGTAATAAATCTTAAATTTTATGTCCAGGAAATCAAGTGAGAGAGATTATCACTTGGTGACAGAAATAACCAACCATCAGAATTACTAACAATAGTATGCAATATTAGGAATGATACAGTAGTGTCAGGATGCAGGGGAGCAAAATCATGATGGAAACAGGTTAGAGAATGGAGGAACTGGGTTGCAACATGCAGTGATGACTTTTAAGAGTCATCAGCAAGAGAAGAGGTATGGAGGAGTCTAAAGGGGGGAAATAATAGCATGTTTGTACATCAGTCGGAAAGTTAAATTTAACAGGAAACAAACATTGATTATGTAGTGCTTATTTTCTGAGCACTGGAGAAATGCTGAGGTGCACGCACAAAAATCTGGGAGCAGGGGGTCAGGGATGCCTTCTGTCCCAGGGGATAGGTGGCCAGTGGATTGAGAAAGATGTGAGAATCCAGAGAAGTTTCAAAATGCTTTTCTTAACACAGGTTCTGGCATACAAATCAGCAATAGGAAAACCCCAAATTTAGGGTTCCCGGCTGGACTGTGACCACGATGGCTGCCACCACGTGTTAAGGCCCCGCAGAGAGGAGACAGAGAAGAGGCAAGAAGGGGAGTGCCAGCAGAAAGGGGGAAAGGAGAACTAGAAAGGAAGCAGGCTAGTTTTTATATTCCTGCAACACAGACCTCCCACTCCAATGGAAAGCCATCAGGGTCAAATCCCCTCAATTTCTCCCAGGACCTCACCTAGGTTCTTTGAGCTATTCCCCCAAAGTGGTTGGTGGAGACTTCTTTGTGGGTGCTCTACTCGAATTTCTTCGTGGGTGTTCTACTTGCTCAAGATCCCACCAGTGACATCAGCATCACTTGCCAGCCACATCAACAGCATGCAACAGAATTATACAGACACACACACACACACACACACATACATAAAACAATAGTAAAACGACATGTTTAGACAGCACCCTGGCAAGAAGCCAGAGGAACCCCCATACCACGAGGGCTGCCATTTTTCAACATCCAGACTATACAGCTCATCAGAGCTCCACCTAGCAGAAAATCTGATCTTTCCCTTCTCATGCATCAATAAATACACGAGATAAGAGGCTACTACAAGAGTATCCCACCCACACAGCAGAGCCTGGCAAGCTACCCATGTTGTATTTGATATGCCCCAAAACCAGTAACAATTATAGACCTCATTCCCATTACCAGAAAGAATGGTTAGACGCTCTTCATGTTCCTGGAGTGAGCAGATGCCCTTGGGCTGCACTAGCAAGTTACAGGACGTATGGAGATGTTACTGGTACCCACTCGAGCAAATCAATGAACAACGGGAAGACAAGTGATAAAAGTGATACCTCACTTAGGGTTAATGTTGCTGATCCAAGATCTGCCTTGGAAGTGCTCTGTAGGGTAGGGTGGAGGAGTGGCTTCTGAGATAACTGGGTCTCAGAATACAAAGGCATGCATCTGTACCAAAGAATATTCTATAGCCAGTTAAATATTTCTCCAAGCCTTCACAAGAGTCTCATCTTTACTTCATGGTTATACTAGTATTTGAGTTATCAGAGAGTCATGCTTGCTTGCTTGGAGGCAAACAGCATTTCTCTCTGGTCTAATTACTTAGAGATCCAACGTGGCCAGGCAAATATACTGGTAAGATCTAGCTAGTCCCATGATGATTGTGGTAGCATGAGAGAATATTTAAACCAGCCAGTATAGAATACATGGTCAGATGAACTGCCACATTCAATCTTTCCTCCTCCTATCTACGAAGTGACCTGCAGGAGGCAACTCAAGGCCAGATGCAGAGGCTATGAGTAGTAGTGTACTGCAACAATGTAGGAGTGAGAATTTTAGGAGCAGAATCGTGGAGGCCAATTGTGCCAGGCATTGCTATAATTGAGATCAAGCTAATATACAGTTCTGCTTATAGGTAGAAAGGTAAATTACAGTAGTCATGCAGTATTTATGATGTTTTGGTCAACAATGAACTACACATATGACAGGATCCCAATAAGGCACACCAGTGAGTCTCCTTGAGTCAAATTATTATTGGACAACCTGGCTGTCCAATCCGGGTTGTATAATTATTCTTTTTACATAATGACTAAATTACCTAACAACAAATATCTCAGAATGTATACCTGTTATTAGGCAGTGCATAACTACACTTGGGTAAGAGTGTCGGAAAATGGCTGGGTGCAATGGTAGGAGATTGTGGAAATTCTCTTCTGGTAGAAACAGAAAACACATGCGTGAGTGAAAAATAACATACAATGGATATCCAGGAACAACAGGAAGTGAGTGGACTACAGCAGTGCTCAGTGTTCCTCCTTCCTTGTTGATCACACCCTGTTGCAGGACACCTAAAAGCCTAGGCCTCTGCATCTGCCCTGGATTGCCTTCTGCAGGTCACTTCATAGATAGGGGGGTAGTCTGAATGTAGCAGTCTTATCTGACCATGTATTCTGTACTGGCTGGTATAAATATTCTCTCATGCTACCACAATCATCGTGGGACTAGCTAGATCTTACCAGCATATTTGCCTGGCCACGTTGGATCTCTAAGTAATTAGACCGGAGAGAAATGCTGTTTGCCTCCAAGCAAGCAAGCATGGCTCCCTGATAACTCAAAGGCAACTAAAATACAAAACTACCGTGGAAGTAGACGAGACTCTTGTGAAGGCTTGGAGAAATATTTAACTGGCATTAGTATTAGTCTTTGGTACAGAGACATTCCATCTCAGAAACCCCCTTCTCTACCCTATAAAGGCAATTCCAGGCAGATCTTGGCTCAAGATATTAGGTGAGGTGCTGGGAGAAATTATCTGAGGGCATTTGATCCTTCCTGCCAGGGGAAGTTACATTTAGCTTATAACTTCTCCCAGCTCTGCTAGGAGGCTTTGAATTAGCTCTGGATCCTTGTAAACAACCAGATGGTCTCCTGAAGTTGCTACATTTCTATAAAGCTATTTTCCTGTTTTAATCTCTAGATAGCCCAGCCCAGAATAGGCTGGGCTGGGGAGTTTGGGGGGGATTCCTAGCTATAAAATAAGCTGTAAGAAGAAAGAATCTCTCTCTTTTTCCCCCTTTTTTGCCATTTAGGCTTCCCTTGGTGTTTTGCTTCTCTGTCCTCTCCATTCTCTGTTGGGCCTCAACACGTGGTGGCAGTCGTCTTGGCCTACATCTGGCTGGGGCCTAGCTGGGAACCCAGAGTCCGGAGGTTTTCCCTGCTCTTGGATTGTATATCAGAACCTGTGATAGTAAAGCCCTTTTAAAACTGCATTGGATTCCTGAGTCTTCATCCATTCCCCATCGGCCGGAGGTAAAAGGGAACTTCGCTTCCCGGCACTTTCGGGGACGCTGGCGGCACTCCCCAACAACACCCTACTTGTGAGCCCTGGTTCATTTTATTGCTAATGAGGGATTGTTTTCCCTTTCCTATAAGCCTTTTGCATATTCTTATGCTAAGGGATTTTATTTTGTATGGGCACAGGAAGATAGGACAGTTCATTTGTGAGTTAATTAACTGAGTTATTTACTCCTGGGTTTTCTGCTATAGTTTCTGCTATAGTTTCTGCTATAGTTATTTCCTAACTATAAATCTCAGTAGCCTTTAGACTGATTCTAATTCCTTAAACCCCGATTTAAGGGCCCCTACAAGGGACTGGATGGAATCAGGAAGAGATCATTCTGGCCTCCATATGGGACAGCTAAGTATTCTGAATAATAATCTGGCTTTAAGCTCTATAAAGTAACCCAGGTCCTGACCCAGAGATAAGAGCTAGATCCAGGAATGAGCTCTGTTTTGAAACAAACATAAGAAGCAGTGAATTGGACCCTGAGGGAATTGGACATGATCAATCTAGTAGGGGAATGTAGCCTGATCTCCCCAGGAAAGATCACCCTATAAATTTAATGGAGGATATAGATAAATGCCTGTCTTTCTTACTATGCTTATACAAAATGACTAGAAATATTATTGAAATGATTGTTTGCTAACCAAGGAGAGAGAAAACAATGCTTTGCCTTACAGGTCCTCAATAGCTTTCGGAAGCAGAGGAGGGGCCCCTGGGAATTTTGCACTGGTAAGAGGAAGCCTGGCTTTTACCTCATTGTATTAGGGGAAAGGAGCCTTTACCTTTGGTAACGCCCCTGCCCCCAGCCTATGCATAGGAACAATCTCTGGTCAGAGAGTGGTGTCTATCTGTGTGGAGTTGAGCTGGAGTAAGATGTGTGTGCATGTGTGTGTGCATGCGTGCATGTCGCGTGCATTGCTGAATGTGTGCATGTGTGTGTGCGTGCGTGCGTGTGTGTGTGTGTGTGTGTGTGTATGTGAAAATCTTGATTTTTTCTAGACTGTGCTTGTGATTCTCTGTTCATTGGCTGGAGGGATGCTTGTTGACCCTGAACATGACCAGGGAACCTACAGACCCCAATACTGTTGGGTACCCTGGACAGCCTCAACAGTTCCCTTCCCTTTCCTTCCAGTTGGACTGTAGTTATAGGCAGAGACAACCCTTACATGCCATTCTCACTAATATGATTTATGACAGGATGTCCTGGGGGGCCTGCAGTGGGCCTTGTGGTTCATGGCTGAGAAACTCTGCATTTGGGAAACAGCAGTTTCTAGACAGAAGTTAGCTTTTAATTTTATTTATAAAAAACTTATAAAAATTGTAAAAGTCAATGATTATATCTTATTTTTTGTTTTTTGGGGGGCCATACCTGGTGGTGCTCAACATTTACCGCTGGCCCTGCACTCATGGATCACCCTTGGTTTGCTTGAGGGACCATATATGGTGGCAAGGATGGAACCTGGGTCAGTCTTGTGTCAGTCAAGTACCTTACCTGCTGTTCTATCCTCAGGCATAGCAGTTAGGTTCTTGAGGTGATTGCTAGAGAGGGTTTATATGTCTGTCGGGAGGCGCCGCCGGGTCCCAGACAGTGTGAGGACTGGAGGAGGTTGTCTTCTACCTCCGAGAACGCCGGAGAACAGATGAAAACTCACGAGTTCGGTGCAGCTCCAAAAAGGCTTTCAATAGTACAAAAGCTCTTCCACAGCACTCCAATATAATGAACAAACTTTAGCTCTGGTCCAAACTTAGACCATACAAAAGAGCCTAAGTCTCCCACCAAAGAGAGAGGGATCTTACCCGAGCTGAGTCCTACGCAGAAGAAGGAGCAAAAGGCCAAAGAGCAAAAAGCCAAAAGCAAAAGGCCCCAAAGGCAAAAGGTTCCAAAAGGTGAAGGGGCCTCAAGTCAGCCCCCTTATATACACCAAAGTAATCCAACTGGGAGGGGCATATCAACAAAGAACCCTAAACAGAGTGTAGTGCCACACCCTATTGCAGGTATAAACAAAGGTTATGCCAAGGACTAATCCCGAGATTATCTCTTATGTAAAACACTGGAGAGAGAGGGCTGATATAAAGTAATACATCTTAACTTCATGAGCTTCATGTAATCTAGATGGTACCCACAAGGTCCTTCTTATTATTATCTGCACCAGGGTGATTCTGAGTATCTTGTTCTCGTGTACTGAAAGGGTCACACTCGCCTGCTTAGAGCAAACTAGTATGATCCTTCCTATAGTCTTCCTATAGTCTCAGCGTAGCCAGGGTGGTAGTCTCCTGGTAAATTCTAACTGTCCCACGTTGGGTGCAGTGGATATAAAGAGGAGCTGTGCCCAATCTAGAAAAACATAGAAGTCTTAGTAGATGTATAAGCCAGAAGTTATTCAATCAAGGTGACTTCTGTAACTGCCACACCCTCTAGCAGTGTTTACATAGAAGAGAGGTCTCATTAGAATGAACCTTGACTTAAGTAGATTAAGCTGGGAGTGGGCAAAACAACAAAACTCCCAGAATAGCTAAACCTGTCCTCCAACATATGTCATAATAGTTAATTTAGCTTTTGTGCCAAACTTTATGTATGGATTGTTTTCTGTATATTTTGCCTAAAATATAACTCCTTCCTAGATGTATAATTGAGGCCGGAAACATAGCAGTGGGTAGAGCATTTGCCTTGCACCCAGAAGAACTGTATTTGATCTCCAGCATCCCCAAGCACTGCCAGGAATAATTCCTGAGTGCAGATCCAGCAGTAATCCCTGATAATCACATGGTGTGACCCAAAAAAGCCAAAAGAAAAAAAAGAAAAGAAAACCTAGACATACAATTTCACATCATACACATAATAGTTATATAATTCTAAGAAAGCTTTGTCCTATCATAACCGATTTTTCTTTTACTTTGAATTCTAAATTTTCGGGGCCAGAACGATAGCACAGCAGGGAGGGTGTTTGTCTTGCACGTGGCTTATCCAGGTTCATCCCTGGAATCCCCTCATCCTGAGCACTGCCAGGAGTAATTTCTGAGTGCAGAGCCAGAAGTAACCCCTGAGCATTGCTGAGTGTGACCCCAAAAGAAAAATCAATCAATTAATTAATTAATTAATTAGATAAATTCTAATTTTTCTCCACATGAATTTCTATTATTGATGGGTTACATATGCGTTCTTTCCTCTGAATCAATAATTTACTTTAATATTTTCATTTCTTCTGCTTTTCTAATGAATTTTTCAGATTTCTTCTCTACACCATGTTGCCTAAGTTGACCAGGTTGTCAAAACAGCTGGGGATTTTTTTTTGTTGTTGTTGTAACATATAAAACCTTAGAAGATCATGATTCATTAGGTCTGGGATATAGTAATAGATGTACTTAAAATATCTTAGGTATTTCTGGTGATCAGCTAGGATTGTTAGTCACAAATCTATGACATTAGAGAAATCTGCCAGTTACTGTTTGCAGCAGATCGCTGTTTGTGCTTTCTCTTCTGCATTTCTGTAATCTGTCTATTGCTTAAGTATGCATGTATGTCATCTGCTTTTCAGAATAACTTTTCAGTTTCATATAACTTTCTTGAATCTACTTAATTTTCCCTTCCCTTTGCTGCAGCTGTGATGATTGGAAGCCACACAACTGATTGTGCTTGCACACACTCTAATGTGTCCTGCTCTCTGGGTTGCTGTGGTACACACAGGTGTTCTGCAGGGGCTGCATTCCCTGGTCCCTGCTGTGGGGCTTCAGGCCTGGCTGTGCAGCAGAGATCACAGTCTACTGTGGGTCTGGAGCCTCAGAAAGACGAGCTGCTGGCACTGCACTGGCAGCACTAGTAAGCATCAGGGAGTGAGCTCAAGGTCTCATGTGGCACAGCCGTTACTTTCAACTACTGAGTCAGCCTCTCAGGTCCAGTCTATTTTATTTTAATCTCCTAGTGACTTGTGACTCACTGGTATTTTTTAAAGGATCAATCACTTTTCATTGCATGCTGTTGAAAAGGATATAAATAGATAGTTCCTGAAAATTTTTTTTCTTTAGCCAAAGGATAATATTTTCTCCCTCCCTTCCTCCCTCCTTCCCTTCCCTTCCCTTCCTTTCCCTGCTCTTCCCTTCCCTCCCTCTCCCCTCCCTTCCCCTTCCCCCTTCCTCCCTCTCTCTTTCTCTCCCTCTCTTTCTCTCCTCTCTCTTTCTTTCTCTCTTTCCTTCCTTCCTTCCTTCCTTCCTTCCTTCCTTCCTTCCTTCCTTCCTTCCTTCCTTCCTTCCTTCCTTCCTTCCTTCCTTCCTTCCTTCCTTCCTTCCTTCCTTCCTTCCTTCCTTCCTTCCTTCCTTCCTTCCTTCCTTCCTTCCTTCCTTCCTTCCTTCCTTCTTTCTTTCTTTCTTTCTTTCTGTCTTACTGCTTTTTTGGGTCATACCTGGCTGTGCTCAGGGACCACATGCAGTCCAGGGGATTCAAACCTGGATTGGCCTCATATAATGCATTGTCTTACTCACTGTAATCTCTCTGACCCTAGAAACATGCTTTATAGGTAGAAGCCCCAGTTTCACTCCCTAGCACCCCACAGTCCTACAAGCATTGACTACAAGCAGTGAACCCCAAAGTGAGAACAAGTATGGCTTAGTATGGCTTCTCTCCCTATCCAGTATCCCATAGGTATTTCACTATGAAATTTCTTGGATTAATATATTTGAGGGCCTCCCAAGTGGTGCCCAGGAGGTCTGAATCCCATTAGAGGTTCAGTGGAAGGGCCCTGATGGTGTTGTTTGGGCTCTACAATCTTTGTTGCACACTAATTTTTTGTAGTCTTACTTACTTGATAGTAGTAGTAACACTCATGGAGTAAACTGTCTATTCAAGTAAACAGTCACTGTCTGTATCACTGTATCACTGTCTTCCCATTCATCATCAAATTGCTCGAGCGGGCCCCAGTAACATCTCCATATGTCCTGTCTCATGCAAGTAGAGCCCAAGGGCACCTGCTTGCTCCAGGAACATAAAGAGCCTCAAACCATTCCATCAGGTCATGGGAATGAGGTCTATAATAGTTACTGGTATTTGGCATATCAAATATGACACGGGTAGCTTGCCAGACTCTGCCATAAACAGTCAGTTCACAATATATTTACTTTTTTCAATTTCTAATCTTGTAGAGAGTGAGGTCTAAATCCTTATCCATGTAATGGAGCATAGATTTCTTTCATTAGTAGGATGGTGGTTACCAATCCCTATTCCTAACGGTTCTAAAATTGTCCATGAAGGACTATGGCAGAATGTCAAATAAGATCAAGTTTGCAAGCTCCAGGAACCCCGTTCCTATTGTTCTGCCTTACTAGATTTATGTATTCAATTCTGTACAAAATTTTGTTTTAATGAAGGATTCCATTGTAATAAAGCATTTGGAAATCATTAAATGATTATATCCACATATATGGTTCAGAAGTGAACCTTCCCTTAAAAGATTCTGTTGCTTAATTATTTCCATGTGAAATCTCCAAATGATAGGCTACATTTGGGGATAGTATTTTTTTAGACTCTCAATTTCTTTCCTCATAGGACACCCACTGTGGAGAGGTGATATAAATCGTGCTGCTCTCTACAGAATAGCATAATTCGTAGAAAACATTAAACAGCTACAAATGAAGTATTGAATCATTTTCTGTTTAGCCAAAATTAAAAGAATAATTCCTCTGAAGACCGGGATTTAGTACAGTAGTAAACTATGTGCAATGCATGTATGAGGACTTATGTAGCAATCCCAAAAAGGAATCTTGTTTGATTATCATATGTCAAACTTCAGTTAAAATATATTTATAAGGTTTTAGAATTAAATTCAGACAAGAACACATAAAAATTCTTTTAAGATTAACTTTATTTTGTATCTAGTCCAATAATGCTATAATGTTAGAATTAAAGGCGCTTATAAAACAAAAATTTCAATTAAATACTTTGTAATGACATTTTAATTTTGAAAATACTTTTGCTTGTTAAATACTTGAATAAAACTCTGACAGTCTGTTTAAGTAACATAATGTAGCATTCAGAACATAAGGTGTCCTTATTTTCCCTATTTTGCTAAGATTATAGTATATACTAAAACAAGCACATATATGTATACACATATATGTGTGTATAAATATATCTATATCTATCTATATATATGAGTTATATATAATGACATTGTGTAGTAAATCAAAACAATGATTATTTCTCTTAATATCGGATACTAAAATTAGAGTACTCAAGTTTGGTGATGTTTTTCTCATTAGAAAAGTTTGCACGGTCAATGCGAGAACTAGGACTGCCAACTTTGCTCAGCCACGTCTTCCTGTTTAAAAAAAAGAGAAAAGAAAAAAATAAATTAATATAGAATGTATATTAAATTAAATAATATTAAATTTGTAGAACATATATTAAATTAATGCTGTACATTAAAGCTTAAATGTACTTATAATAATGGAGCTGAAGAGATAGTAGAGAAGGTAGACTCTTGTTTTGAGAAGAGCAAATGGGCGTTTGAGCTCCACCAGAAATGAGTCCTGAGCACTGCTGGGTGTGGCCCCCAAACAAACAAAATCATATCAGCCTAAGAAATCTAGAGCTTAGCAGCTTTTCATTTTCCCAATTCTCAAAACATCCAAGGTCGTGTTAATCTAGCACTTGGAACTAGATCAAAATATTTTTACAAAGAAGTTAATAATAAATTCATATTTGTTTTACTGAGAAATATATGGAGAAATAGTGTGTAGGTGTAAAATATGAAATAGATGATTTTCCATAAACATTAGTGAACATTGTTTTCTTAGCTAAATATCATTTGTTACCACACATACTAAGCTGTCTTTTATTAGTAACACTCCCGTGTCTACTTTATGTGTTTGTGAATTCACCTGAGATACTTCTTCTGTAATTGAGGCCTGTTTTTGACACCTCAAATAATATTACAGGTGATTTTTCAGAACCTTTTTATGTCCTAATAATTAGTTGAATATTAAATCTCATTATTAACCTGCAGTCCCTGTTAATCTATTTTATGCAAATGTTGGCCATTATCTGAGTTGTAATGTTTCCTCAGTTCCCCATAGTTATGTGTATAACTGTGCGTTATCATACATAACCATCTCATAATCTTCAATTATAAATATCTGCTAGGCTAAAATATGATTAGCATAAAGTTACTCTTAATTAGTCTAGAGAGGAATCCCAATGATTCCACTGCCAGTGTGCTTTTAACTAGGAGAAGGGACCCTGCAGCAGTGCTAGATATCATCCTGGTAACACAAAGCCCAGCAGGTCATTACTGGAGTCAAGGCGGGCTCTCACACATGCCAGGCATGTGCTTTGGTCTTTGTGCTACTTAACTCTTATTTGTAAATGTTTACTTTTATTGTCTTTCATAAGCTAAGTCATGAGTACTGTAGCACTTTTTACTTTATCTTATTTATAAATATGTATTTAATTATTTAATTTATTTAGTTTACCTGGTAGGCAGCAGTTGCAACTTTCTTTAATCTTTCCTTAATAAATCTGTCAATTTATATGAAAAAGAGCTGATGACTTCAGTTTTACAGGTTAAATCTTGTAAGCAAAGAGAAGAAGTAATAAAAGCTATCACTTACTGAATACTCACAGCTTAGCTCTGTATATTATCTGCATATTATTTCCTTTAATCCACATATTAATGTATAGGCAATTATTACTCCTAGGTTACTACTGATGAATAATAAGATGAAGAGTTCAGTAAGTAACTTAACAAGCGATATGACTGGATATATTTTGAATGCATTATTAGTAATTTGCTGACAGACTGAACATAAAGTGAGACATGAAAGATTAATTATAGGATGAAATTGGTGCTCTAAGCTGGAAAAACTACTTAAATAGGGTTGTCATTTCCTGAAATGGACAGTGTGAGAAGAGATTTGGAGGAAAGACCAGAAGTTACTTTGGGGATTGTTAAGTCTGAGGTGTCCATTGGATATGCAAATGAGATGCTGAGTAAGTGGCTGCATTTATGAGTCTCTCTAGAGGATACAACATTTGTTGGGTATAAAATTTGGAATTTTAGAGAGATCAACAAAGCGCCAGAGATGCTTCCAGCCCCCAGGCCAGGCTGACTACCCTGGGGCGTCTGGGGGGACGGATGAGGTTCCAGCTCATCCCAACAGAGCCCCAGCAGCCACACACCTCCACATGTTCAAGGTTAGACTCCACTGCTTGTATGAGCTCCACCCAGAAATTAATCCATTGAGAAACTCAGGTATGCGGGTTTGGGGATAGAAATCTCTAGGCTTTCATGGAGTAGGGATGGGCTCCCTTCCCCCATCTCCTCTCTCAACTTCTTCCAGAAGGCCAGGCAGTCACGCCCATGCCCCCAATCACCACCCAGTGAAAAATTTAACTTCAACTTTATTACCCAGTTTTAAACTTTGGAATTCCTGGAATGTGTGGCGGTGAAAGTATACTGATATACCAAGTAGTACTCTACATGTAATGAATAGAAAGTATAAGTCAACTGATAACAAAATATATACCCACAATGACTATCCAGTAACAATATATCAATAATTTCTTACATAAGGTCTTAATGGCTCAATGACTCCATGGCATGACCGAAATCTTTACTTTCTTCTAAGAAAACATTTCTTGATCATTTTTAGCAAATTAGCTATAATAAGCAATATAAAATATACTATTGAGGATCTGCTACAGGACAGGCTTACATGGTGGTGGGGAAAATTAGAAATAATGTTGGTTGGAAGTTGCAATGGTGGTGGAATTGTGGTTGAATATTGAATGACTATAAGAAATCAACATGAACAACTTTATTTAAAAATTGAGTGTAAGCCCACCAAGTTCAGTTAGTTCAATAAGTGAAAGCAATAAGATGTTGCTTTCAGCAACAGATGGCCCAATTCACACATAACAGCTCAGCAAAAAGATTCTGACTTTAGTAACATCATTAAGAGATATATGATGTAATAATCAATAGAAAGTCAATTAATTAGTGCCTGCCAAGTGATCAGGCTGGGGGATTGGGGGAAATAGGGTCTTTGGTGGTGGTAAGGGCACACTGGTGGTGGGACTGGTATTGGAATACTGACTACCTGAAACAACTGTATTGTGAACAACTTTGAAAATCCTGGTGTTTAAATAAAGTTCTAAAAAAATTAGTATTTTATATCTGAAGCATTGGAAGTCCTAAAATCATATGATATAAACAAGAAAACAAATGAACAGGAAAGGGAGGCGACCCAAGGACTGTGTCCAAAGCACTCTAAAAATAGGGCTCAAAAATAGAGGAAGAGCAGCAAGGTAGAACAGAGAATCCAGTGAGGCAGGAGGAAGAGCTGTGAGAGCATCCTGTCCATCCCTGAACTAAGGAGAACTGTAAGATAGTGCTGCTGACAGCAATGGAGGTTCCTCCTCACTGAAAGGTAACTTACTGCATTGCACATAGTTTCTGTCAAATGAATTGTTGATGGAAATCAAAGTTGGGGAGGTCATAGACAGTGGACCCAGACACACTACTGCTCTGCTTGGCCAATCAGACAACAGCCATGTTGTGTGGTCTGCTAAGTCTGAGGAGTAACCTGAGTCTCGGTGGTGCTTTAGAGATAAGGAAATGTCCTAATATGAATTCATGCTGCTGAGACCATTCCTAGGGAGGTTAGAAGCACAGGAGATTTAGAGACTTGCTCCTTGACCACCTGGGATAAGTCCGCCAAGTCCTACCATGATAGTCATTACACTGCTTCTAAGTTCCACTTGGTTTGCCTGGTCTGGGGCAAAGTCTGATTTATGGGGAGGGAGCCAGAGACAAAGCAGGAGTATATATCCTAGAAGTGAGTGAATGCACTCTCAAGGGAGGGTTTTAGACAGGATTTTTAAGGAGTAAGCAAATTAGGGAAAAATATGTATTAGGAGTTGCTGGATTTGGGTGGCGCTGACATTGTCCATACTTGTCCATACATTACATTTAACATTAGCATCTCCTTATGCAACAAGGGGTATGTGAGTTAATGTGCTGTTTAGACTTAATAAAAAGTTAAATTAGGATCAGGGTTTTTTTCCCTACACTGTCACTTTTACCATATACAACAAGGATATATGTGTTGGGGTTTTTACAAATGGTCTTTCAATCTAAGAGTGAGATAAAATCATAATAAACAATATAAGAAATTTAACAGAGTAAATATTTAAGTAGGACTTTAGGCCAGGCATATGTCAGATGGTAGTGTATACAAAGTTGTTTAAAATTGTGTTCTCTTTTCAAAGAAATATAAACACTGCTAAAACTCACGTGAAACAGTAGCCACCTCCCCGCCCCCAATAGCTCAAGCAATCTTTAGGTAAAATTAGATGGTAGGCATCACCTTCTCCAACTTCAAACTCTACTACAAAGTGTAGTAATTAATACAGATAGTATTGGAATAAAGACAGATCCTTAGAACAATGGAATAAACTTGAATAACCTGGAGACAGACCCTCAGGTATATGACCAGTTAATTTTAGATAAAGGGGTGAAAAATATGAACTGAAGCAAAGAAAGCCTCTTCAATAAGCTGTGCTGGGAAAATTGGTAAGCTATATGCAAAAAAAGAAAAAAACCTCTAACCTTTTCCTAATGCCATGCACAAACATCAAATCAAAATGGATTAAAGACCTCAATATCAGACCTGAATCCATAAGGTACATAAAGGAAAATGTAGGTAGAACTCTCATGACATTGGTTAAAGGGATCTTCAAGTATGAAATTCCAGGACCGAAGCAATAGCACATCAGGTAGTACGCTTGCCTTGCACGAGGGCCGACCCGGGTTCGATCCCCGGCATCCCATATGGTCCCCTAACACTGCCAGGAGTAATTCCTGAGCTAAGAGCCAGGAAGCAACCCCTGAGCGTCACCAGGTGTGACCCAAAAAGCAAAAAAAAAAAAAAAGATGAAATTCCACTAACCAAGGAAGTGGAAGTAAAGATAAACAAATGGAACTACATTAAAATAAGAAGTTTTCAAAGGAAATAATGACCAGAACACAAAGACATCCCATAGAATGGGAGAAATTATTTATCCAATATACATCTGATAAGGGGTTAATATCAGTGGTATATAAGTTACTGGTAGAACATCACAAGAAAAAAACCCATCCCCATCAAAAAATCTGGAGAAGAAATGAACAGAAGCTTCCTCAAAGAAGAAATACAAATGACCAAAAGGCACATGAAAAAATGCTCTACATCACTAATTATCAGAGAGATGCAAATCAAAGCAATTTCATCTCATGCCTCAGAGATTGGCACACATATAAAAGAGTAAGAAAAACCAGTGCTGGCCCACATGTGGAGAGAAAGGGATTCTCATTCATTGCTGATGTGAATGCTGATCGGTAACAATATGGACATTCCTCAAAATAAACTAGAACTTGAGCTCCCATACAATCTAACAATACTGCTCCTGGGAATATATCCTAGGGACCCAAAAACATGTAGCAAAAATGCCACCTGTGCTTCTATGTTCACTGCAGCATGATTTAGTTTCTAGAATCTAGGAAAAAACCCAAGTGCCCAAAAGCAGATGACTGAATAAAGAAACTATGGCACGTCTACATAATTGAATACTATGCAGCATCTGGAAAAATGAAGTGATGAGATTTTTTTTATACAAGGACGTAACTGGAAACTATCATGCTGAGTGCAATGAATCAGAGAGACAGACATAGAATAACTGCACTCATTTGTGGGATATAAAAAAAAGTATAAGAATAATACACAAAGACATTAGAAACAAGGACCAGGAAAACCAGTCTGTGGTAAGAAGTTTGCTACAAGTTGTGGGGATAAATGCTTGTCACTTACCACGTGTCTTCCCACTGTTCATTGATTTGCTTGAGTGGGGGCCAGTAACAGCTCCATTCGTTGGGAATTAGGTCCATTACTGTTACTGTTTTTTAGCATATTGAATACACCCCGGTAGCTTGCCAGGCTCTGCCATGGCTCTGGGTTCATCCCACGGGACCCAGTCTTTTCCTATGTCAGATCATCAATCATCCAGGGCGCACGGGGCAGAGCCCTGGGTGTAGACAAGTATGTCTCTTGTCTGCCACCTGCCGGCGCAGCTGGGCACCGCAGCCACACCTGCAACACCTCAAGGGGCAGCGGAGATAAATGCTTATTAACAGATTTTTGAATTGGTTCTTTTTTTAGCTTCACCTTTATGCCACTGTTAATTAGCCATTTCTCTGTGGTCCTCATGATAGGTATATAATTCATGTCTATATCACAACTAGTTATTTGCTTTTTAATGCCCCAAGTTGCTATTTGTTGCTATGACTTTCTCTCCCATTCTTTTTTCTTATGGATACTTAAGTGGCTTTTTTTAAATCAATATTTAAGGGGCTTTAGGAGGGAGCAGAGACTAATACAGATGTTAAAAATAAAACATTTTCCCTTTATATCTGCATCTTTAATTCATCTAGATTGCATTTTTAAAATGATTTTCCCAAGCATGGCTATATAATATTTAGTACAGTATACCATCTGTGACTACATGGCTGCATAATATTTAATACTCTATATTAAATTTGTGTATGTGCATTAATCATTTTTATAGCCACTTAGTGGCTATAAAATTTTGAAACCACTTAGTTTCATCCCTCAAAACATATTTTCATGTCCAGGAATCCCTATTCTGGCCCCTCCATTATTCTTCTATTTGTAAATGTCCTCATTTTACTCTGATAGTGTATACTCAACTTTAAAATATATTTTCTCAGATCCTGAAATCCCTTTTTAAATGTGAAAATTTTCAAGAGCAAATATTAAATCTTGTCATAAATGTAGCTTTTTAGTTAACGTCTTTATGTTCATGTCTTTATGAAATTAGGAAACAGGAGTTGGAGAGATAGTGTAAAAGTTAAGGCACATGGGGCGGAGTGATAGCCAGGCGGGTAGGGCGTTGCCTTGCACACTGCCATCCCAAGCTGGTTCGCGTTCGATCCCCGGCATCCCATATGGTCCCCCCGAGCACCGCCAGGAGTAATTCCTGAGTGCAGAGCCAGGAGTAACCCCTGAGCATTGCCGGGTGTGACCCAAAACAACAACAACAACAACAACAACAACAACAACAACAACAACAACAACAAAAAAGTTAAGGCACATGTTTGCTTGTATTCATTTCAGCTCAGTTCTTGGGCCCCTGCACTGCTTAGGAATAGCCCCCAAATTTAGGAAGTGCATATTTCTAATAATTTGATGGTATTGAGCTTTGGGAGGGTCATACCTGGTGGTGATCAGGGTATTGTTTGCAGTGTCAAGATCAAACTAAGACCTGCCACATGTAAGGCAAGTAGTTTCATCTCTGTACTTTATCTCTTGACCCTGTTCTACTTGTTCAGACAAGATGCTTTATAGCATGTGTTCAAATGGTATGTGGGAAACTAGTGATTTCTAATTATATTGTATTCCTACTGAATCTCCTTAAGAGCATAACATTTTCCTTTTATTTGGAATTCTCAGCTAAACTATACACATATCTTTTTAATTCCATTAGTCAATGTTTTATCATTGACTGTATCATTTTATATTACTCTTTATTTTAAGCTATCGATTTTAAGCTAACATTTGGCTACTTAGAGGTCTTTCAGAAAATTGCTACATTAATTATGAGAGAAAGAAACATGAGTGGTATTCATCCAGACAAAAGGCCAGCGCATTTACCTCTGAGATTAGTAGACTCAATAAATACAGAAGGGGTGGAAGGAAGAATTATATTTCCTTGAAAGAGACTGAAACCTAATATATCTGCTGTAAATCTGCTTTATGTACATATATTTCTTAGTTATTTTAACTTAAGAGATACAGTTCTGTGATAGACTTTTGAAAACAAAATATATAGAGATTTTATAAATGAAAATAAAATAAAAATGGGAGAATTCTGACTATATATGTTACTTGATGCTCTCCATTCACTTTATTCTAGATGCCTTATGCAGATGCTTTGAAAATGAAACTAATTCTTATAAGGTCTATTTTATCCCTTTACCAAAAGCCTGGTGCCTTAATAATTATAAAGTAATAATATAGGAATTTCATCATGGCTGCATTACCTTCATGTCTGAATATTATACACAGCTGCAAAAACAATTTTCTAGGGCATGTAAAGGATAGTGGTCTTGGATGCATTGCTAGTTAGTAAGCTCTCTTCTGGCCATCTTTGAATTAGCACCCACACAAACACGTGTGTGCACGTACGCACACAGAGTGCTGATGAATGTTACATGACCAAGGGGAAAACAATCTATTCATTTAATAAATTAACTGAACTATGTTTCTCTGTTCCTTTCCTGTGCTCACAAACAATTGGTCCCCTCAGGGTCTGCCCTGCCTTCTCTCTAATTATCCAGCACAGATGGTACATATTTAGCTGTCAACTACACTAAGTGCCACACATGTCTGGCCTTGGCAGTCAGCAGAAAAGCCAGCTGAGGCTTTCCAAAGGGCACTTGCGTGTCATGCCCTCCCACCACTCCTTTCTCAAAGTGCCCTGAGCTAGAAAGGGTCTCACCATAGTGTGTGTCACGAGAATAACACGTACAACTGCAGACACACACTCATCCTTCACAGGCAAATGCAAATTCTAAGAAAGCAAGGTTGGGCTTTAAACATCATAAATATAAACTACATTTTATGTCTGCAAAGTCATCAAAATCAGATGGGCTGGACATGTAATGTGATTTGGAGACGACTGCTGGACTAGAGCCATTACCGACTGGATCCCACAGGACATCAAAAGATCACATGGCTGTCCACCTACAAGATGGTCAGACTTCTTCGTCAAGACACTGAATGAACGGTTTGAGGCTCTTCATATTCCTGAAGCAAGCAGATGCCATTGGGCTACACTGGCACGTGATAGGGTCAAATGGAAATGTTACTGGTGAGCGCTTGAGGAATTCAACGAATAACGGGATGTCAAGTGATCAAGTGATCAAGTGATGTGCCATATCCAGTGGTGTTCAGGCATGCAGCTGGGCTCTAATGTCTTAGCCATGTGTCCTAGCAGTTGTTCAGGCACGCAGTTAGGGGCTCTCACATGTTACTTGTGTGTTCAAGCAGTCATTCAGGCATGCAGTGAGGGCCTCTCATGTGTTATCCATGTGTCCTAGCAGTGAAGGTCTCTCACATGTTACTCATGTGTCCTACTGGTTTTTCAAGCATGTTGTCAGGGGCTCTCACATGTTAGCCATGTGTCCTAGTGGTAAGTCACCTCTCCAGCTGGTACATACAGAGTTCTCACTAAACAAGGGTGTCTATGGCATGGCCATCCCAGGTCTCCAGCTGCCAGACCGGGAAGAGGAACACTCACAGGATCACACAGGAACACTCAAAGGATCACATAGTTCAGACACATCCTGGAAGCCTGAATATGTCCTGCTGACTCTGATTTTACACAAAGCAAGCTTCCCATCTTACTACCTCTTTAGAAATTAAATAGCTGCCCTTATTAAAGAGATCAATAAATTACTTCAGTCATAGCAGTCTCCTGCAAAAACAAAGTGATGACTTGATTTGCCTTTTGCAGGATGTCCAGAGACCTATGGATCTGACTTAGTGACTGGAATATTTGCATTTATGAACCATTGTATTGTGAAACTGGTTCTTTTTTCTTGCCAATTGATAAATTTATTGTCTTACTTATGTTTTAACTGATACCAGTAAGCCTGGCAAGAAGCCAGAGCAAACCACACATCATGCAGTTAGTCATTCTCAACATCCAGACTCCATAGTTCCTCAGAGCTCCATCCAAGAGAAAACCTGATCATCCCCTTTAAGTTTCATCAGTAAATACTCGGGTTGAGAGCCTTCTACTGAGACTATACCACCTACATGGTAAAGCCTGGCAAGCTACTGTGTTTTATTTACTTTTTATGCCAAAGACTAGTAACTATAATGGACCTCAGTTCCATAACCTGAAGAGTGGTTTCGGGCTCCTCCTGCCCCTGGAGCAAGTAGATGCCCTTGGGTTGCACTTGCTTGTGACAGGACTAATGGAGATGTTACTAGTGCCCACTCGAGCAAATCGATGAACAATGGGAAGACAGTGTTACAGTGAGACAGTGACTTATGTTTATTTACATAACCAGAAAATAGTAACTGGCTTCATCCTGAGTTCAGGGTGCTATGGTGATACCACAGGAGAGCCTAATCCATTTTGCAAACATGGATATCAGCCAGACAGGACAGGTTCATATCATGATCGCCTAACAAAAATATTATTTCTTGTATCCCATGATGTTCAAATACTTGTCGTATTTTTGATTTTAAGGCTTGTAAAGCTTAATGAAGAATAATTTTTTTCGCAGAATAATCAGGCATGGAGGTTTAGTGAAGTGCTCCCTGAAGAGGAAGGGTAGCACAGAATCAGCCCAGCAGGCCCTCCCACACCTCATAAGTACCTTGAGTCCCCATGTGCAAGCCCAGGATCTCCAGTAAACTCAGATTATTAGGGCAGTTTCAACCCAGCACTGAACAAGAAAGCAGAGAGGATTCTTCATATGTAGAAGCAGAAATAAACATGGGCTGTTCCATAACTCAAGTCTGTTAGCCTGCTCTACAAACTATAGAAAGCCTAGAGGTAATGTTCAAAATTCCATTTAACTAGCATCCTCCTCTGAAACAAAGAAGTGGAATGAAAGCACTAGAAAGCCAATATTATTAATAATTCATAGCACTTATATTTCCAGGTACTAAAGTGGAGTGGCATAGTCCTTTAGATATCTCTGTAGCAAACAATAAATGTAGACCGTAGCAAGAAAACAGAGAGCACATAAAGATGGCTAATGAATTAAGAGCTAATGTGGTGCATGCTGGACAATATTGAGCTGCCTTCCATTTCAAGCTTTCAAATGAACATTAATAATAAAAGGAGAGTACATCATATTTCTGCCTTTGTCCTTTCTTTAGCAAGTTATTTAGTTATATGTGGGCAAATAGCATAACTTTGTTATTAATATAAACATTTTAATGATGTTTGACATAATGTCTAAAACCTCTATTAAGTATGTGCTCCATGATTAGTGAAAAGTTCAGTGAGTATACAGGTAATCCCAGGACATCCATAATTAACAGAATTATCCTCCTCATCTGTTGGGTGATGCCACATTCCACACGGAAGTCCCATGAGAGATATAAGGAAATATGTCCAATCTAGATTGTACTGGACTCATAGTAAAAATTATGATGAGATTCTAGGAGTTATTAATTGAGTCAACTAACTCACTTATACCTCCTTTAGTGTTTACACAAAAAATCTATTTATTCTTTGTCATAAAGCTCTGGCCTAAAGACATGTAAATGGCTTATAAGAGGAGGGAGGAATCCCAAATACAAAGATCCAGGGCTAGCTAGGGTGTGTCATCACTCAACAGTCATCTTGAAATGGTGATAATAAAATCACTTCAGTTGTTGAAAGGAATAAAGAAAATGGTAGTCACCAAATGCAAATCTACCAGCAACAGGTCTTCTACAATACTGACCAGAGTCATATGGCCCGGCCATGGCACTGGACACATGCAGAGTTAACTCCGTGACCCTTGATACACACTTTTACAATTCCACTGGGAAGAGCTCTCTTGGTTTGGGCAAAGGTACTTCTCCGCCACAGTGGGAAATAACACATTATTTTCCCTTCTCACTTGGGAGAAGACTTCTGGAGTAGCCACTGTGGTAAGAATCAAGCCCCGAATTTGCAGAATCAATACATGAACCAAAAGTCTGGGCGCACAGACATCATGAGTCAGAATATGACTGGAACCCACTTTCTAGGTCAATAGAATGACAGGTACACTCTTTCCTCTGATTTATGTGGTGGAAAGAACACGGTTGCTGACACAGTAGTAATGGAAGTGGACTTGGAGTCATTCTGCCCGGATGTGAATCCAGCTACCATTTTCTAACTGTACATTTCTGGCAAGTTGCTCAGTTCTCAGTTTTTCATAAGTGAGATGGAGAATATGTTTTCTTCCTCAGTTGTTATAAAGAGTAAGTGAGGGGTGCATTTTCTCTTGCCAGCATCAAGACCTATGCTGTGTAGCTTCTCTCTTTGACTATCCTTCCATTTCTCTAAATAAAACAGTTTTACTTAAAAAATAGGTGAAGTGGGGTGTCGGGGAACATTGCCAGGGTCCCCGACAGTGTCAGGACAGAGGTTGTCTTCTACCTCCGAGGACACCGGGAGAAAGATGAAAACTCACGAGTCCGGTGCAGTTCCAAAAAATGGCTTTTAATAGTACAAAAGCTCTTCCACAGCAATCCAATATAATGAACAAACTCTAGCTCTGGTCGAACTTAGACCATACAAAAGAGCCTAAGTCTCCCACCAAAGAGAGAGGATGTCACCCGAGCTGAGTCCTACCCAGAAGGAGCAAAAGGCCAAAGAGCAAAAGGCCAAAGCCAAAAGCCAAAAGCCGCGGGAGCCAAAAGCTGAAGGCTAAGGAACCAAAAGGCCAAAGGTGAAGGGGCCTCAAGTCAGCCCCTTATATACACCAAAGTAATCCAATCGGGAGGTTGTCATGCCAACTAAGAACCCTAAACAGAGTGTAGTGCCACACCCTATTGCAGGTATAAACAAGGGGTTACACCAAGGACTAATCCCGAGATTATCTCTTATGTAAAACACTGGAGAGAGAGGGGGCTGATATAAAGTAATACATCTTAACTTCATGAGCTTCATGTAATCTAGATGGTACCCACAAGGTCCTTATTATTATCTGCACCAGGGTGATTCTGAGTATCTTGTTCTCATGTACTGAAAGGGTCATACTCGCCTGCTTAGAGCAAACTAGTATGATCCTTCCTATAGTCTTCCTTTAGTCTCAGTGTAGCCAGGGTGGTAGTCTCCTGGTAAATTCTAACTGTCCCACGTTGGGTGCAGTGGGTATAAAGAGGAGCTGTGCCCAATCTAGAAAACATAGAAGTCTTGGTAGATGTATAAGTCAGAAGTTATTCAATCAAGGTGACTTCTGTAACTGCCACACCCTCTAGCAGTGTTTACAAAGAAGAGAGATCTCATTAGAATGAACCTTGGTTTAAATAAGATTAATCTGGGAGTGAGCAAAACAACAAAACTCCCAGATTAGCTAAACATGTCCTCCAACAGTGGGGCCAGAGAGATAGTAGAGTGAGGGGCCAGAGAGATAGTAGAGTGAGTAGGGTGCTTGCTGACCTGCCATCACATATGGTCCTCTGAGCACCACTAAGTATGATCCCAAAATAAAACAAAAACTACAACAAAGCTGAAGTGAAAAATTTTCGCCAACTGTTTAACAGTATCTAGAAAATAGTACACAAAGCTTATTAGCTATGTGTCAGTCAGGTACAGGAATAATCACTGTATCACTGTCTTCCCATTGTTCATCGATTTGCTCTAGTGGGCACCAGTAACAGGAATAATAGATCATGAAAACTACCTTACTATTTTAGAACGGAATTTAATAGAATTTGATCATTAAATAATTACTGGAAAGGTTAGAAAAAGCAGAGATTAGGCTTGCTGGAGTCTATAGGATTTGTAATAGAGTATCACTTGTCTTATAGCTGAAAGGAAAAGAACCTCCGGCTCTGGGCACATCTCTTCGACTCCACTGTTCTCCCTGCATTAACATACGCCTCAGAGACCTGGGTCCTACGAAAGCAGGATGAGAATGCTATTTGGGTCTCCCAAAGAGGAATTGAAAGAGCTATGCTTGGAATATCACGCCTCACTCAAGTGAGAGAAGGAATCCAGAGTTCCGACCTCCGTCGATGATCCAGAGTCAGGGACACTGTCTCGTTTGCCAAGGCATCAAAAATCAGATGGCCTGGACATGTAATGCGTTTTGGAGATGACCGCTGGACTAGAGCCGTTACATACTGGATCCCACGGTACATCAAAAGATCGCGTGGCTGTCCACCTACAAGATGGTCAGACTTCTTTGTCAAGACTCTGAATGAACAATTTGAAACAATTTGAGACTCTTCATATTCCTGAAACAAGCAGATGCCATTGGGCTACACTGGCACATGATAGGGATAGAAATGTTACTGGTGCCTGCTCAAGCAAATTGATGAGTAACAGGATGTGAGCCTTATTTATGCATAACTTAAAATTTTCTGGTAGCCACAATTAAAAAAGATGAATAAGATAATTTTAAAATTTAATCTCATCTATACCGGTATACACTATATGCAGCTACATTAATATATGCTAATTGTTTAATTAGAAAATATATTTTTAATATTGATTCTTCAAATCTGTTATTTTTTAAACTTATAACAAATCTCAATTCAAATTTGACACAGGTGATCAATAATCATTTATGGCAAGTAGCTTCCATATTAGAGGCACTGTAAGGAAATAAAAATAATTGGTATTATTTTTCTTCAGAGTAAAAACAAACTGATAAGGGGTTAATATTCATGCTATATCAGG
Source organism: Cryptotis parvus (assembly GCA_021461705.1). Lineage (NCBI taxonomy): Eukaryota > Metazoa > Chordata > Mammalia > Eulipotyphla > Soricidae > Cryptotis > Cryptotis parvus. The sequence continues at coordinate 14,389 of JAJIBD010008396.1, read as the reverse complement.
CACTGGTAGAACTTTGCAAGAAGAAAACAAACAACCCCATCAAAAAAATGGGGAGAAGAAATGAACAGAAACTTCAACAAAGAAGAAATTCGAATGGCCAAAAAACATGAAAAAATGCTCATCAAAACATGAGAGATGCAAATCAAAACAACAATGAGATATCATCTCACACCACAGAGACTGGCATATATCCAAAAAGAGCAACAACAAGTGCTGGTGTGGATGTGGGGAAAAGGAGACACTCATCCATTGTTGGTGGGAATGCCGGCTGGTACAGCCTTTCTGGAAAACAATATGGATATTCCTCCAAAGACTAGAAATTGAACTCCCATTTGACCCAGCCATACCACTCCTGGGAATCTACTCTAGGAAGCCAAAAATACGCAGTGGAAGCACCATCCCTACTTTTATGTTCATAGCAGCATTATTCACAATAGCCAGAATCTGGAAGCAACCAGAGTGTCCGAGAATCAATGACTGAATAAAGAAGCTTTGGTACATCTACACAATGGAATACTATGCAGCTGTTAGGAAAAATGAAGTCATAACATTTGCCTAGAAATGGATGGACATGGAGAAGATCATGTTGAGTAAAATTAGCCAGAAGGAGACAGATATAGAATGACTGCATTTATTTGCCTGACATAAATATATGTACATATTATGATACCAATATCCAAGGTCAAATGAAACATGTATCAGGAGGTCTTGTCAAAGGGGGGAAATTATCACAAACGTGTGGGAGTCAGAGGCTAGGTAAGGCAGAAAATGGAACAGTGTGCTAACAATTGTCAAAAGTACTAATGCCAACCTAGAACTGAGCATTAAATACAGGCAAAAAGATACACATGACAACCCTTTAATGTATGTTCTGTAATCCACAATCTGGAAGGGAAGGAAAAGAGAAAGAGATAGAGAGAAAGGGAAAGAATCTGCCATGGAGGAGGGCTGGGAAAGGAGGGATGGAACCGGAGACATTGGTGGGGGGGAGATGGGCACTGGTGGAGGGATGGGTGCTGGAACACTGTATGACCAAAACCCAAATATGAACATCATGGTGGTATAATAAAATACTTAAAAAGAAACTCCCAGAAAAAAATAATTTGCTTTGTTAAGGACAAGGCGTATTTGCATTTATTTAGTTGCCCATAAGAGCATTGCTTCTATTAAAATAAGAGAAATAGCCTGGTTAATAGAAAATCTAAAGCAAACACCCCTATGGGAGACTTTGACTAGACAAAACCGGAATGGCCCTGAACAGTACCCTTGAATCTTAGTGACCTATTTCCAAACCTTGGACTTTTCCAGTCTATTGGGGGAACTGTTATGAACTAGGAGACTGTCTTCCATTTTAGACATGTCTCTCTACCTTGGCTACAGTGCAAACAGCTGACAGCCCACTCTTACTATTGACTTCGTAGTCATATGGTGTCTCTAGGTCCTCACACCAACTAAAGGGAAGTCTCGGGTACTGCTGCTTCTCTCCAGACCTATTTCCATGCAAATTCAAATTTCACACAAGGATATTTGATTTCACATTTGAGATTTTATTTTTTTTTTAATTTTTTTTTATTTTTACAATTACAAAGATATACAATTAAAAAGTTCATATTTGGGTTTTGGTCATACAGTGTAGCAGCACCCATCCCTCCACCAGTGCCCATCTCCCACCACCAACATCCCCGGTTCCCTCCCCCTCCCCCCAGCCCTCCTCCATGGCAGGTTCTTTATTTCTTTCCATTTCTCTATCTTTCTCTTTTCCTTCCTCTCCAGACTATGGATTACAGAACATACATTAAAGGGTTGTCATGTGTATCCTTTTGCCTCTATTTAATGCTCAGTTCTAGGTTGGCATTAGTACCCTCACAATTGTTAGCACACTAGGGAGGCAGGGAAATATTGTTCCTGCAGTCTCTGGATTCTGCAATAAAGGAGAGGCAATTGGACTAGAGGGTGAGTAAGTCAGTCTGCCCGGTTCACCACTGCACGAATCTGACAAGAACTTCATAGGAGCCTGTTGCAGGACACCTAAAAGCCTAGGCCTCTGCATCTGCCCTGGATTCCCTCCTGCAGGTCACTTCATAGATAGGGGGATAGTCTGAATGTGGCAGCCTTATCTGACCATGTATCCTGTACTGGCTGGTATAAATATTCTCTCATGCTACCACAATCATCGTGGGACTAGCTAGATCTTACCAGCATATTTGCCTGGCCACGTTGGAAATCTAAGTAATTAGACCAGAGAGAAATGTTGTTTGCCTCCAAGCAAGCAAGCATGGCTCCCTGATAACTCAAAGGCAACTAAAATACAAAACTACCGTGAAGTAGACGAGACTCTTGTGAAGGCTTGGAGAAATATTTAACTGGCATTAGTATTAGTCTTTGGTATAGAGACATGCCATCTCAGAAACCCCCTTCTCTACCCTATAAAGGCAATTCCAGGCAGATCTTGGCTCAAGATATTAGGTGAGGTGCTGGGAGAAATTACCTGAGGGCATTTGATCCTTCCTGCCAGGGGAAGTTACATTTAGCTTATAGCTTCTCCCAGCTCTGCTAGGAGGCTTTTAATTAGCTCTGTGTCCTTGTAAACAACCAGATGGTCTCCCTGAAGTTGCTACATTCTATAGAGCTATTTTCCTGTTTTCATCTCTAGATAGCCCAGCCCAGAATGGGCTGGGCTGGGGAATTTGGGTAGATTTATAGCTATAAAATAAGCTGCAAGAAGAAAGAATCTCTCTCTTTTTCCCCCCTTTTTGCCATTTCGGCTTCCCTTGGTGTTTTGCTTCTCCGTCCTCTCCATTCTCTGTTGGGCCTCAACACGTGGTGGCAGCCATCTTGGCCTACATCTGGCTGGGGCCTAGCTGGGAACCCAGAGTCCAGAGCTTTTCCCTGCTCTTGGATTGTATATTGGATCCTGTGATAGTAAAGCTCTTTTAAAACTGCATCGGATTCCTAAGTCTTCATCCATTCCCTGCCGGCTTCGGAGGTAAAAGGGAACTTGCTTCCCGGCACTTTCAGGGGACACCGGCGGCGGCCCCAACAGGAGCCCACACTATGGGAAGGAAATCACTGTCTTCCCGTATATCATCAATTTTGCTCGAGCGGGCACCAGTAACATCTCAATACGTCCTGTCACATGCGAGATAGCCCAAAGGCATCATCCCGCTCCAGGAACATAAAGAGCCTCAAACCATTCCATCAGGTCATGGGAATGAGGTCTATAATTGTTACTGGTATTTGGCATGTCAAATACAACATGGGTAGCTTGCCAGGCTCTGCCAATGATTATGATTTTAAATAATTGCATGATTATGGATTCACATGATTATGGATTTTAAGTAATTGCAGATCTGTACTGTCATATCTGAAAAAATAAAATAAAATCAGTAAACATTTTATCTAAATGACCTCATTTTATCCTGACCTAGCACCTTTCTAGCTATATACTTCCTTAAATCAATTATCTTAGTGATGGTGGCTATCTGGACTGTATGTAGAGATTTGCAAATCATGCAAAGAAGTAGCAACTAAACTAGTCAAGATGACTCAGAAATCTTACCCTGGAAAAATGAGCGGTGCCAGGTGATTTCTAGGGGGAATTGTACAGAGTAAGAAGATAGCAGAAGCATAACTTGTTAACATCAGTTTGACCACTCTGCCATTCCAGTCTTCTCTTCCCCTGCTGTCCTGTATCTCTCTGTTTGCATCCTTCAGGTGAGTTTGGGCTTAAAATAATATAATGCAGTGAGCAACACAAAGGTTATGCATGAGCCAAGTAGATTCAGTGGTATTTCAGTACAGAAATCAGAGAGAGCAGTTGATGATGTACATATTAGGTGTGGAAGTGGAGAGAGTAAATATGGATTCAGAAAATACAGCATGCTAGCAAGGAAACAGACTTTTCGAAGGAAAGGTGGAGGCCAGGGAAGGATTTTCAATTCAGGAGCTACAGACGCAAATTTGGAGATTAAAGACAAGGATGTTGCTGACTGATATAAAAAATTGTTCAGGGGGGATAGATAGATAGACAGGCAGGCAGGCAGACAGACAGACATAAAGATAGACAGACAGACAGACAGACAGATAGATAATTGCCCCAAATCCTATGCCAGGGAGAATCGAGCTGAGCTAGAGATACAAGCACCAACACTGCATGGTTCCCCAAGCACCACTGGAGTGATCCCCAAGAACCAATCTAGGAAGAGGTCCTGAGCATGGCTGAGTATAGCTCTGGTGATTCTCAGCCCTTCCGCACCTTAGCAGAACCATATTACTGGGTTCATGTATTGAACCATCCTGCCCAGGAGTGGCCCTGAACACTCTGAGAGGCCCCTCAAAAAAAAATTCCTTCCTTTTCTTCAACTGAGGTAAAACCAACAAAGTTTTCAGATTTTAAAAATGTGGGGCTGGAGGGATAGTCCAGCAGATATGGAGTTTGCTGTGCACACATTTGCCTTGCACAACCCAACCTGGGTTCGATCCCTGGCATCCCATATGGTCCCCGAGCGCTGCCAGGAGTAATTCCTGAGTGCAGAGCCAGGAGTAACTCCTGAGCATTGCCAGGTGTGGCCCAAAAAACAAAAAAAAGCACCTTTGTAGTTATCATATACACATCCAAATTATAATACCCCCTGTAGGGAGGCTGCTGGGGTCCCCAACAGTATCAGGACAGAAGTTCTATTCTACCTCCGAGGTCGCTGGGGAACTGATGAAAACTCACGAGTCCGGAGTAGTTCCAAAAAAGGCTTTTAATAGTACAAAAGCTCTACAATCGCAATCCAATATAATGAAAGAACTCTAGCTCTGGTCAGAACTTAGACCATACAAGAGAGAGTCTAAGTCTCCCACCAAAGAGAGAGAATCTCACCCTAGAGGAGTCCTACCCAGAAGAAGGAGCAGGAAAAAAAGGGGCGGGAAGGAAATAGATGATTTAAACATTTTTATACTCTGTGTGGTAGTAACATTTTTGTAGATTCTTTTAGTGCCTGAACAAAACTGCAGGGAACACCAACACTGCAGAGGCAGGTGAAAAAAAGATACAGAGGACAGAGGAGTGGAAACCCAGAAAAGAGGGAGTTAACCATGGAGTGTGGTTTTAGGAAAACTACAGGCAGAATACTTTAAGAAGACAACAATCAAATTATATAAATGCTACAGAGATTTCAGTGAAATATTATCTGGAAAGTGCTTTGGGGACTTTCATAAGATCTCCTTCAGTAAAGTATGAAGTGGCGGGAGTGAAAGTCAGACTGGAACGGTCTTAGGAGTGAGGAGGAAGTGAAGAAGTGGAGACAGCGAAAAGAGATCAAATATTTGAGCTGTCTGTCAAGGAGAGGGTGAGAGCACAGAGCAGCTCTGTGTCTCTAAGGCTCTGTTCTTGGCAAGCCGAAACTGCCTGGATCCCAAGTTCAGTGATCTTCCAATATTTACAAGGTCCTTGTCGCGAATGAAAAATATCAGGAGGATTCAGTGAAGATACAATTGAGTATATTTTCTAATTGAGATATGTTCAGATGTACTACAGTATAAGCCAGATGAAAAGACAGTTGGCCCAACTCCCCTATTTTCATCCACACCATGACCTCTCTCCACTTCCCCCAAATGCTCATAAGCAAATTGAGGTTTGGGGTGATGCCATTAGCTGATGGAAAGCCACTACATAGTTTAGAGCTAAACTATGACCCACCCAGAACAGAGGTCATTATTGAGACATTGTTTTACAACCTCATTCCCGGCTCTAGTTTGTTTCTATTCTCCACCCTTGTTTTTGATCCTTTTTTTCCCTTTTAAATAAATTTTCTCTTGTTTATAGCTCTGTATTTCCTTATGGACTAGTTTAAATCATAGAGGTAACAAAGTGAAGAATAATATGGTAATTCTTTTCCTTTTTTAATAGTTTCTTTGAATTATAGGGATATATTGAGGTTTATTTATGGAGTTTTGTTCTAAAACTAACTTTGCTATGTAATTTTTTGATTAAGATAAGGTATGTGCTGTCTAGAGGTTATAAAAACATGAATCTATCTCAGGCAGCTGTCTCTACAGTTGCAGCCAGCCCAGGGCCTGAACTTCTGGGAACTGAGAGCTCTGGGCTGAGGTCCCAGGGCAAAGGGCAGCGTGGGGCCAAACCTAGCATGGCACTGAAGAGGGTCGTGGCATTCCTACGACTGTGATGAAGCAGGAGCTTAAGCTCCCTTGAGGTCCGCTCTGTATGGGAACCAGGAGGAGTCAGGAATGTGCAGGCTAAGGCAAATTCATTAAGTGTCTCCCTGAAAATCCCTGGAGCATAATTTGTGCAAAACTGCATTTAAAAAAATACTCAAAGGCAGAAAAAGAATCAAGGGGGCGTTGGTGGGAAGGAAGAGATTCAATAGTTGGAAACGTAGAGGCAAAAATTAAATTCTAAGGAAAAAGAGGTAGTTAGGGTATGTTTTAAAGATTGCTGCCTGACATAGTATATTAAATGAAAACTTCTCATCCTAGGGGCCAGAGTGATAGTACAGTGGGGAGAGCATTTGCCTTGTACATGGTCAACCCAGGTTTGATCCGTGGCATTCCATATGGGCCTCCCCAACTCCCCTAGCACCGCATGGAGTAATTCCTAAGTCCAGAGCCAGGAGTAACCCCTGAGCATCACTGGGTGTGACCCAAAAAGAAAAAAAAATTTCTGCCAATTTATGGGCACATTCAGAATATGTTTAAATAACAGACAAGTCTACATCATTAAATCATTAAGGATAAATCTCCTAGTTAAAAATGATTTATGTTTTGAAATATCAAAGGTTTAAATTCAAATCCTCATTTTCCTTTAGGAGTGTATTTTATGCAAATCATGATAGGATGATAGGAATGCCATTATGATGTTTCATAAGGAGTCACCTGCAAATGCTATTTGTTTATTCTGATCTGCTTTTAAGCATGTGCTATTGATTAAAAATAATTAGGATTATATAAAAGTAGTAGAAAATAGTTATTTCTCATCAATACAATTTTTTTTCCTCTTACTCATAAGAAGACGTATCAGCTTCTTCTTTTTATTTTTTTGAGGGAGAAACATATCCAGCTGTGCTCAGGGTTTGTGCCTGGCTCTGAGCTCAGAGATTACTCCTGGTGGGGACCGGGGACCATAAGGGGTGCCAGGGATAGAAAACAGTCTACGGCCATACCACCCTGAGTGCACCGATCTCATCCTAAACAGGGTTGTGGTTGTGCCTGGTTAGTACTTGGATGGTAGAAACCAGGGCCAGCCACATGCAAAGCAAGTGCCCTCCTGCTGTGCTCTGGCCCTGCCAGCTTATTCTTTCACAAAAATTAAGTAGAAGGTGAAAAAAATGGTATTTTCTTTATATTAAAATTTTAATAGGTGGTAAAAAAAAGTCATAGCTAAAATCTCAAACGTGTTTGTCTAAACTTGGGAAAGTAAAAAACATACCTATGGTCACCTTAAAAATATTAAATGTAATAGTTTATACTTGTTGGTTGATTAAAAAAACTTGTGTTTTTCATAGACCTAATTATTTAATAGCTTGATGATTGTTTTTTTTTTTTTTGGGTCACACCTGGCAATGCTCAGGGGTTACTCCTGCCGGTGCTCAGGGGACTATATGGGATACGGGGATCGAACCTGGGTGGCTGCTTGCAAGGCAAACGCCCTACCAGCTGGACTATCGCTCCGGCCCCTGCTTGATGATTTTTAGCTCAACAGAAGGAAATCATTGTTTCTATGTAGTAGTTGGTAGTGAAGTGAAGAAGGATTATAAGCTAAAAGGGAGAAGAAAAAGTAATTTAATGGAAAAAGGCTGAGACATATAATGACCCCTCTCTAATGTAGAATTTTAAATCATTTTAATACGGCAATATAAGTTATACTTCATTTCTGACTCCGTTAATAAAATGATCAAGGAATGTATAGAATCAAAATACAATTATATCTCCCTCTTTTTAATTGAAAGCGATTCACATTGTGGATGAAGGTAATGTTAATTTTCTAAATGACAAAAAACGAGGGCATTCAAACTAGGGATATAAACCCAAGTCAGCAAGAGTGATATATTTGCATTTGAATAGAATTGAACTTCCAAGGCTGCAAACCTTTTCTGGGGTGTGGCAGTTCTCCCAATCATTATTCAGGCCAGTGCTTGGGCTCCCATGGCTACACCTGGGAGTGTTCAGAGACGACAGTGTCGACACGGGACTCGAGCCTCTGCGTGCACCGCATGCACTCCTGTCTTTGAGGCATCGTCCAAACCCCAGAGATCTGATTTTTTTTAATGTAGAACTTAAGTTATTTTATTCTTTTTTTTCCTTTATTTTTTTTTATTTGACAATTACAAAAATGTTCATGTTTGGGTTTAAAGTCATACAGTGTTCCAGCGCCCATCCCTCCACCAGTGCCCACCTCCGACCACCAATGTCCCTGATACCTCCCCCCCCCTAGCCTGCCTCCATGGCAGGTTTTCCATCTCTTTTCTCTTTCTCTTTCTCTTTCTCTTTCTCTCTCTCTCTCTCTCTCTCTCTCTCTCTCTCTCTCTCTCTCTCTCTCTCTCTCTCCCCTCTCCCCTCTCTTACAAGTTGTGAATTGTAATAGACTTTCGACAATCATTGGTCCACTGTTCCTTTCTCTGTCTTACCTAACCTCTGCTCCCATATTTGTGGTAGTTTCTACCTTTGGCAAGACCTCCTGATCCACATTTAGCCTGACCTTGGATATTGGTATCATAATATATACATATATATGTATATATATATTTATGTTATGTAAATAAATGCAGTCATTCTATATCTGTCTCTCTCCTTATGGCTAATTTCACTCACCATGATCTCCATGTCCATCCATTTATAGGCAAATTTTATAACTTCATTTTTCCTAATAGCTGCATAGTATTCCATTGTGTAGATGTACCAAAGTTTCTTTATCCAGTCATCAATTTTCTGGCACTCTGGTTGTTTCCAGATTCTGGCTATTGTGAATAATGCTGCTATGAATATAAAAGTAGGAATGGTGTTTCTGCTGCATGTTTTTGGCTTCCCAGGGTATATTCCCAGGAGCAGTATGGCTGGGTCAAATGGGAGTTCAATTTCTAATCTTTGGAGGAATGTCCATATTGTTTTCAACAAAGACTGTACCAGCTGACATTCCCACTAACAGTGAATGAGTGTCCCCTTTTCTCCGCATCCACACCAGCACTTGTTGTTGTTGCTCTTTTGGATATGTGCCAGTCTCTGTGGTGTGAGATGATATCTCACTGTTCTTTTGATTTGCATCTTTCTGATGATTAATGATGATGAGCATTTTTCATATGTCTTTTGGCCATTTGAACTTCTTCCTTGCTGAAGTTTCTGTTCATTTCTTCTCCCCATTTTTTGATGGGGTTGTTTGTTTTCTTCTTGTAAAGTTCTACCAGTGCCTGATATATCCTTGATATTAACCCCTTATCAGATGGGTATTGGGTTCCCATTCTGTGGACTCTCTTTGTATCTTCGTCACTGTTTCCTTTGAGGTGCAGAAGCTTTTTAGCTTCATATAGTCCCATATGTTTATCCTTTCTTCTAGCTGTTTTGTTAGTGGTGTTTCTTCTTTGAAGATGTCTTTAGCTTCAATCTCGTGGAAGGTTTTTCCTATATTTTCTTCAATGTACTTTATGGATTCAGGTCTGATATTGAGATCTTTAATCCATTTTGATCTGATTTTTGTGCATGGTGATAGACAGAGGTCTAAATTAATTTTTTTACATGTAGCTGCCCAGTTTTCCCAGCACCACTTGTTGAAAAGGCTTTCCTTGCTCCATTTCATACTTTTTGCTCCTTTATTGAAGATTAATTGTTCATGTATTTGAGGCTGGTTGTCAGGATACTCAACTCTATTCCATAGGTCCACAGGTCTATTTTTATTCCCATACCATTATGGAACAAACATGATGCAAAAGCCAGAAGGTGGGTTCTGTGGTAGAAATGGTCTTCAGTGACAGTCATCCAGATGAAGACTAATGTTTGGGGGCCTTTTCCAGTGAGGTACTAATTCTCCATTCTTGCTATAGCTTAAGATGCAATAAAGACACTCGCCAAACTTCTATAGAACCTTTTTGTGGCATCATTACATCCTGGAGATGCCAACAGTCTTCAGGAGTCTGGGAAACTGATCTCAAAAGCTTTCTCTGAAATGGCCAGGCTAAGGGAAAGACACATGGTAACCAAATTCTTGGGGATCGATTTATAGAACAGAATATCATGTATTCATTTACAGCTGCACTGTATTTGTCAAACATCAATCCACTTATATTCAATTATGTAAGTATTTTCTGAATCAGGAAGCATGTTAATGAAACAGAACCACAACAGACTCTTGGCCTCCAGACTAGAGCATATTCTTCCTTAGAAACCATTAGATAAATAATTCAAAGACCCTCTACCCTATCCACTGCTTTTTACTTAACAAAACATTGCTCAAACAACTCAATGGGGCTTTATATAGGGTTTGCAGTTATTTTTCCTGTTTTGAGCATACTCTGATCGTCACTGTTATGACCTGAAACATGTTCCTATCCAATTCTATTGTTTTCAGGGCAGAAATTTTAAAAAATGAAAAAACTATCACTTATTTTTTTTTATCACAGTTAAAAACCATATCTTTTTATGGCAAAACAGTCTTGGAATTTTATTTTTTTTTGTTGCTGTTAAATAAAATATTGGTGATTATTAGCAGAATGGATAAATAGTGAAATGATGTAAAAAGGTACAATGTCAAATTGTTCCTGTGTAAAACAGCACATGTATGAATTTGGGGCATTTTAAATTTTACATGCAGTGATTAAGATTTTTTAATAAATTAAGATATTTGTGTTTTTAAAAAACATTTTATTATATCACCGTGAGATATACAATTACAAATATGTTCATGTTTGGGTTTAGGTCATACAGTGTTCCAGCACCCATCCCTCCACCAGTGCCCATTTCCCACCACCAATGTCCCTGATTCCTTCCCCCCTATTGTAGCCTGACTCTATGGCAGGTTCTTTATTTCTTCTCTCTCTCTTTCTTTTTCTCTCTCTCTCTTCATTCTCTTAACGCACTGTGGATTGCAGTACATACATTTATAGGTTATCATGTGTTTCTTTTGCCTGCATTCAATGCTCATTTCTAGGCTGTTATTATCACTTTCGACAATTATTAGCACACTGTTCCCTTCTCTGTCTTACCTAACCTCTAACTCCCACACTTTTGTGGTAGATTCCATCTTTGACAAAACCTCTTGATCCATGTTTTGCCTGAACTTGGATATTAGTATCATAATATATATACATACATATATATATATTTCATGCAAATAATGCAGTCATTCTATATCTGTCTTTTTTTTCTTCTGGCTAATTTCACTCAACATGATCCTTTCCATGTCCATCCATTTACAGGGAAATTTCATAACTTTATCTTTCCTAACAGCTGCATAGTATTCCATTGTGTAGATGCACCAAAGTTTCTTTATCCAATCATCAGTTCTCGGGCACTCTGGTTGAGAAACCATATCTTTAAGAACTTTATTTTGCAAGATGTGATTTTTGCTTTTGCAAGAGGTAACATTTCTGGTATTTTTCCTAGATTCAGGAAAGGTGAAAAAAGTAAAATCCTTTCTAATCATCAGCTTCAGAAGTAGCAGGAAACTTCAATAAATCTCACCTAGTTACCAAGATAATCTGCCAGAAAGAAATAACCTGAAGTGTGAAGACGGTTCATGTCAATTGAGTAATAATGTGACAGCAGCAGAGTCCTAGGGCTAATTCAGGAAATTCCTATTATTATGGTTGCCATTCAAACTATCCACAAATAGCAAGATAAAACAGTATCATTCTTCTTCCGAGTGGAGAGCACTTGGGCATCTCTTAGAAAGGAGGGCTCGTCTATGTCTTGCTCGCTGCAGAAGGCAGTAACAAGGCCGAGGCCTGGGATAACTGGATCCTTTAAAACTCAGTCAGCTGGTGTGGGGAATAGTTGGGACTCCTCAGGAGGCCTTGGCAGCATCTCCAGCATAGTAACATCAGAGCAGCCACACTTCTTCCTTTTTAAACATTTTATTTTTATTTAAAAAACTGTGATTTATAAACTTGTTCATAATACAGTGTTTCAGGCATATATTGTCTCAACACCAACCACCAGTGTGACCTTCCCTACACCAATGCCTCCAGTTTCCCTCCGAACCCAGCCTGGCCCGTTAGGCACATAACAAAATTTTTAATTTATTTTATTTTTTTAATTAAACATTTTATTATACCACCGTGGGATATACCTGCACGACAGAGCCTGGGAAGCTACCCGTGTCATATTTGATATGCCAAATACCAGTAACAATTATAGACCTCATTCCCATGACCTGATGGAATGGTTTGAGGCTCTTTATGTTCCTGGAGCAAGCAGGTGCCCTTGGGCTCTACTTGCATGAGACAGGACATATGGAGATGTTACTTGTGCCCACTCGAGCAAATCGATGATGGACGGGAAGACAGGGATACAGTGATACCGTGGGATATACAATCACAACGTTGTTCATGTTTGGAGGTTTTGGACACATAGTGTTCCAGCACCTGCCCTCCACCAGTGCCCATTTCCCACCACCAATGTCCCCAATTCCCTACCCCTCCCATGGCCTGCCTAAATGGCAGGTTCTTTATCTCTTTTCTTTCTCCCTCTCTCTCCCTTCCTTCTCCCTACACATTGTGGATTGCACTACTACATACACCTGGAAGCCATCATGTGCATTTATTATTGCCTGTATTTAATGCTCAGTTCTATATTGGTAGCAGCCCTTTCGACATTTATTCACACATGTTCCCTTCTCTATCTTACCTAACCTCTGAGTCCCACATGTTTGCAGTAATTTCCACTTTTGGTAAGACCACCTGATATATTTATGTCATGCAAATAAATGCAGTCATTCATGTCTCTCTCTTTCCTTCTGACTAATTTCACTCAACATGATCCTTTCCATGTCCATCTATTTATAGGCAAATTTCATAACTTCATTTTTCCTAACAGTTGCATAGTATTCCATTGTGTAGATGTTACCACAGTTTCTTTATCCAGTCATCAGTTCTCGGGCATACTGGTTGTTTCCAGGTTCTGGCTATTGTGAATAGTGCTGCTATGAAAATAAAAGTGCGGATTGTGTTTCTGCTGTGTGTTTTTGGTTTTCCAGGGTATATTCCCAGGAGTGGTATGGCTGGGTCAAAAGGGAGCTCAATTTCTAGTCTTTGAAGGAATGTCCATATTATTTTCCAGAAAGGCTGTACAAGTCGACATTACCACCAACAATGTATGAGAGTTGCCTTTTCCCAGCATCCACGCCAGCACTTGTTGCTTTTACCCTTTTGGATATGGGCCAGTCTCTGTTGTGTGAGGTGATATCTCACTGTTGTTTTGATTTGCATCTCTCTAATGATTAGTGATGATGAGCATTTTTCATATGCCTTTTGGCCATTAGAATTTCTTCCTTGTTTCTGTTCATCTCTTCTCCCCATTTTCTAATGGGGTTGGCTGTTTTATTCTTATATAGCTGTACCAGTGCCTGATATATCCTGGATATTAACCCCTTATCAGATAGGTATTGGGTGAATATCCTTTCCCATTCTGTGGACTGCCTTTGTATATTAGTCACTGTTTCTTTTGAGGTGCAGAAGCTCTTCAGTTTCATGTAGTCCCATATGTTTATCTTTTCTTCTAGTTGCTTTGTTAAGAAATCAATTCCATTCACAATTGTACCACAGAAAATCAAATACCTAGGAATCAGGTTAACCAAGTGTGTAAAGGACCTATACAAAGAGAACTACAAGACACTGCTTTAGTAAATAAAAGAGGACACAAGGAAATGGAAACACATTCCCTGCTCATGGATGGGGAGATTAACATTGTCAAGATGGTAATACTCCCTAGAGCTTTGTACAGATTCAATGCAGTTCCTATAAGGGATACCCATGGCATTCTTTAAAGAAATTGACCAAACACTCCTGAAATTCGTATGGAATAATAAACCCCTACTGATAGCTAAAGCAATCCTTGGGAAAAGAAGATGGGAAGCATCACCTTTCCCAACCTCAAACTGTACTACAAAGCAACAATAATAAAAACAGCGTGGTACTGGAATAAAAACAGACCTGTGGATTTATGGAACAGAGTTGAGTATCCTGACACCCACCCTCAAAGACATGATCAGTTAATCTTTGATAAAGGTGCAAAGAGTCCAGACTGGAGTAAGGAAAGCCTCTTCAACAAGTGGTGCTGGGAAAACTGGACAGCTACATGTAAAAAATGAATTTGGACCTGTGTCTAACACCATGCACAAAAATCAGATCAAAATGGATTAATGATCTCAATATCAGACCTGAATCCATAAAGTACATTA